>JABMBV010003370.1:0-11067 GCA_018906735.1 Mesochorus sp. PSUC_FEM 10030011 | reverse complement strand
ATATCATATTTTGGTTTATTTTTACATGAAAATAAAACAAAATTTAAAAACGAACCCTAAAACCAAATATCAGCACCCTGCAAATAGAGAATACATTACCTATAAAACAAAAAGAAAAACAAGAAATAACTTTTGTGATATGAAATATACAGTAGCATGATCCTAAAATCCGTTAATTCAATCTAACGACCCGGCAAGACTAGGCTCAGGCAAGGAAAACCGGAGACGAAAATAAAAAGAAAAAAAAGTACGAGAACGCTGCCCGCAAGCTAAGATGCGAACGCGCTCATGAGCAGCTATACGCGATACGCATTTCGAATCGTCTTTGGTTTTCCCGTGTCTTGAAAAAAAAAAAAGCGCATGCGACGCTACATTTTCCGTTAAAGCTCAGTCGCTCGGTTTTCGCGACCGTGCTTCGCGTTGTACAACCGATCCACCTAACTCCGGGTGCGGCTGACTTCGCTCGTTCGCCCCGTTATCCTCTCCCACTCCCGTGAGCTTTATGGCCCTATTGTTCTGAAAATCAAGAAATGTGTCAGCGGCAGCAAGGGTAAAAAGGCTAGCTCGCGGCTTCCACAGACCCTGGCGGGTTTGTAGCGTCATGGCGGTTGGTGTCAGGGCCAGCAGAACGTTACTCTAGACGCCCAAGACTCGCTCTATTTTTCTATTGCGATCCTCTTTCTTCCTCTCCATCTTTTCTCCTCCTTACCTCCCCCCGCCCTCGTTCTTCCTTACTCTCTTCCATTCGGTCGCCGTTTTGTTTCGGAATTCATCCCCGTTAACAGCCCAATGAAAAATTATCATATAATACGGTAGAAGATACACGGCATGAAATTATGAGCGCGAGAGAACCGTCAGTTCTCGTAAATGCAGTTTTCAAGCAATTCCGAAAAAAATGATAAGCATGGAGTATGAAAAATGATGCCAATATGTTTTTATTATATCTCGAAAAGAAAATAAGCAATTATCGTTTTGCTAAAGCGACGGTATAATTTCGTTTTCTAAGAAATAACACTAATTTTTTTTTTTTCTCGAGATAGAAAAGCAAAAAAGAAAAAGAAACAAACGAAATACTTTTCGACTACATCAAACCTCAGAGGGCTTTATGATTATGTGAGAAAGCTTTTCACTCTCGCGCTTTTCCATAGTTCACTGGACGGAAGATAGGATGGAAAGGAAAGCGGGAGAAGAGGGTGAAGAGTGTGAGGCGAATGGAAGGAGTTGGAGGACCAAGAGAAAAAGCAGAAGCAGTGGAAGCACCACTCGTTATTAGTGGAAATGGTCGGTAGAAGTGCCTAAGCAGGTGATTCGTATGCGACTTGGTTCTTCCATCTCGTGGAACCGCCGCGTTTCTGTCAGTCACAATGGCCGAGGAAGATTGCTCCCCGGAGAGAAAGCTGGAGCAAACGAGAAGTGCGGAAAGAATGAGAGAGCGAGAGAGAGAGAGAAGCCGGGGTCGACGTACGATACCCACCTAATCAGAAATTAAATCTTCACCTTTAATCCCTCTCTCGAAAACGTTAAGGAAAGATCCCAAGTGTGCGGCTTCTCTATACGTCTCACAACTTTCTTTTATTTAACAATTTTCTTTCGCACAATGAAAAATAAACAAATTAAATTTTCGGAAAAAAAATATCCGATTTATGCGACGTCGGGACAGTTGGAAAACTTCTTTCAAGGATGAAGAACTTCATTTTTCAGTACACGCCGAAGTATCGCAACGGGACCTTCGATTTTGGTTTGTCGTATTGTTCCGATAAAGCACACTTTGAGAAACAGATTCTATGAGGTATAGAAAATGTGTAGTATTGCCCCTTTGTGCCGGCCCAACGAGCTTAGATTGAATGGCCTCCGGCGCATACGTTTATGATCGTTTCATTTACAAATGTATTTTCTTTCAAGCGAAACTTCCAATTTATAGTTACGTTTCGGAGCGATATAATCTTGAGCTATATATTGCAAAATTCTTAGCTCAAGCGTGTACCTTTTATCATTTCATTTCTTTGAAAGAAAAAAGAAAATGTCGGAGTATATGCAGCAGCTATATAGTCGTCACAGCTCAAGTATACCGCGATAAAATCGTACGTTTTTCTTTTTTTTCTTTTCTTTAACTACCTTATATTAATAAAATATGTATCAGTTTATTCGAGGACTCCGTGGCCATTTTGCGCAACAACGGGTCAGTTACGAGGCAAGTTTTGAAGGAGAAAGTTTGCTAATTGTGATAGCCAAGTCACTCGGGGCCCGGCACGCTCCCGTTCCATTATCCGGCCAACTCTGGCAATCTGGTTGAGGAGAGAAGTTACGTTAAAAAGTGTTTGCGATGCGGGTGATAAGTCGGGATGACGCGGTATTCGAGTTCGTCAATTATTAAAGTGGCCTTCAATAATGAAGCCGAAAAGAGAGCATGTTCCCTCGGGCGGCGTAACGATATTTCACGTTTATCCCTTAACGACGCGAGACTCCCTGGACTGACGGTGTGTACTTCCGATGTACTATTTCTATTCCCCCCCATGTACTATTTTGTCTTTTGACTGCAGTTACGGGACCAAAAAAAATGGTAGGTGCTGCTATTTATGAAATTTCTGCAAAAAAACGGCTAAGGAAAATCATTTCGGAATATTCTACATAAAAAAGGAAGGAAAAAAGTACCAGCAAATATTACTCCTTTTTAAAACATAAACCGTGAATATTCAAGATTAAAAAAAAAACCGAAGAATCCTAATCCTCATCAGAGTATCAACGAACTCCCATAGTCCATGTACGGATCATTGTTGGCCATTGTAGGTAATAACCACGATGATAGAGGATCCGTAGCATGTATACAGTGCACCGGATACAGGGCAAAAGCTATGTTACTAAAAGCAACAACAGCAGTAGTACAGAAGCCCCTTAAATCTCGCAAGCTTGCGAAATACTGGAGGGTCGAATGGGCGAACGCCGAGAGCGGTGGGTGGGGGGGCTCGACGTTTAATTATTAGTGATATCGTCCCAAGACGAACGATAATCAGATATCGGATCCGCGCGTCGCATGAATAACTTTATCCCCCCCCTCCCGTTCTTTCTCTCTCTCGCTCGCATTTTGGTGAGTGGTAACCTATCCCCCTTCCTTCTTACCGTCGATTCTTCCCCTACCCGGTTCTGAGTCCTCTCACAACGTCATAGTACTGCGGAACGCTCGAGAGCTCAGCAGCGCAACGGGTTTTCCCAACTTCCGTGCCTTCAGCCCTCCCTTAACTCTCCCCTTCGCGCCACTTCCTCCTCTCCACCCCCGGTCCCACCCTCCAGCTACCTCCTTCACAAGCGCCTCACACCCGCGAATATATCAAGTCAATAATTAACACCAGTTACAACTTGTGGGAATAGTAACGGCGTTTATGCTCCCGGGGACGTCGTATTTCAGAGAAATGTGCTCGTACCGCGTCGCAGCCGCCCGTTCTGTTCTTCTCGGCCAGGAGCGCTCTCTCGTAGGAGCTACAGCCCGTGCGAGGATTTGTCGGCGGGGGTGGTTTGCCGGTTTTGGTTGAGGATGGTGGAGTAGCGAGGAAATGATAGGGGAATGGCATAGATATATACACACACACATATACATGCGCAGGGATAAGAGGTATAGATCTATACATTTGAAAAGCTGGGCTGCTGCTGGTGCTCCAGCAACTATGTACATAGGGACATGCTTGTGGTATAAGCGAAACGTTCCAGCTAGCACTGAAACCGTTTGAAACACTGTGCAATGCACAGTCTCAGGGCGCGTTTCATACATTCGTATACGGAGTAAGGGAGAAAGAGAATGAGATCGGTGGAAATAGGGTGGAAGGGAGGAGGAGAAGGAGGAGGAGGAGGAGGTGGGAGGAAGAAGGAGGGAGGGTGTTATAGAGGCACCAGATGAACAGATACCGCATGCGGCAGCGAAGTACACGGAGCTGGAAATATAGATTTAGGCTTGTACGTACATTAGGTATACGTTCAACCAGCCAGCGTTTCCTATCGTATCATCGTATCCCAACTACCCTGCCACTCTTACCCAACTACTCTACTCTAGGGTTCACACTATCCCGCCAATTCTCAAACGTTAGTTATATACTATAGTGTATCCGTTATGTACATATGTGTGTGTGTCTGTGTGTGGATACACGAATGTATAGTAAAGCCAGGACTACGAGGACGACGAGTCCGGATTGTAGGATAGGGGAAACCCAGTCAAACACAGTCAGATGTATACTGGGATACGGGATCATGGCACTCGCGATCTCGCTTAAGTCTCAGGTTTACGGCGATTACGCGATCTTACCTCGCCCCGACTTCCAACCCCTTCAACCCTCGCTAACTCGCTCTTTCGTTTTCTCTCTCTCCCTCTGCCTCTTTCCGTCCCTCTCGTCCTTTCATTCACCGCATCTCGTGCTCCTCCACGTAGAGGTACTCCTGGCAATGTATGCCAGGTTACCTCATTCTGTGGATGAGCCTCAAACTATAGAATATAGAATAGAACGCGACGACTTCCACCTTCGAGACTTCGAGCCCATATCCTCTGCCCTCTCCATCCTCTCTCTCTCTCTCTCTCTCTCTCTTTTCCTTCTCATTCCTCTTGATAGTATTCAAACTTGCTCACTCGCGCATACCTCTCTTGCCTTTTCCACCGAGGTTGTTCGAGTGTTTGGCTTGAGTTTCAAGTTTGCACCGGTGCGCTATCCGCTATGGCGTTACGAATAAATGGAGAATGGAGAGGGACGGTGAAGGAGAGAAACGGGGAGAAAAGGAACGACCAACGCTAACGGTAAGGGTGATTTAGTACCAGCTTACTGTACACCGTGGTGTGAGACGCCGCGCGCCCGCGACCCTGCTGCTACCGCTTGTTACTCCTAGATCGCCTATGAACGACTTAATGGAGCGAACAACCCGGCGAACTCGAGAATCAAACCTCGAAGCTGCATGAGACCGAGCTGCCGGCGAACAACCAGCGAGAACAACTCTCGACAAGTTTTTATATATATGTATATTTTTTTATTCCCCTATCGAATTTATCTCGTCGCTCATATTATTGCTCAGTATTCTCACAATATCAAGAAACGCGACAGTGTCGCGTCGCCAAGTTATTGAAGACAAAATTAAAATGAAATTTTCCAACGATATGACAATTGAACTATGAAAAATAATAATAAAGAATAATTTAAAACATTTGTATCGAATTATTACACTTTCTTTTCCTTTATGCTAATAAAAAAAATATCGAAAAATAGTAATAATCGTTTTCTCTCGAATATACACTAAGATGAGATCGAGAGCGTATCATTCGTTCACGAGAGAAATAATTGAAAACAGCAAAGTCGCGATTACTATGCGCTATCGTCGTATATTTGAGTAGGGGAGATTGCAAGCGGGTGGGCTTTGAGATCGGGGTGGGAGGGGGAGGGGGGTGGTGGTGAGGTTGAAACAGTTTGTGTTAAATCAGAGCGTTGGTCGTTAGAGGGAAGATGTAGAGGCTAATTAAAATAAATCTTAGAAAGGAGTAATTATACGTGTATTAGCTGGGCCGGGTAGCGTTCGCAAGGTGATGGACGACGCAGCGGCAGATGTACCCAAACGCCTCTTCATTACTAGATTTCCCTTATTACCGGACGGACACGTTGCCGCCATTGCTTTACGCGCGGCGGGAAACCCGTAAGCCAACCCCCAACAGCGGCTTCGCGCGCACCAACGGTGCGGTAACCCAGACTGTAGGTGACTTATCTCCTCGAGCGTGTACAAGCACCAAGTATTCAACATATATAGTTTCATGCAGCTCTGTACACAATTATATATCCCCCATACTATAATAGATACATATGCGCAAACACATATGTATATACATATACAATATTGCCAACCGTATCTCGGTATTCTTGTCGTATGAGCGCTACTAAATATCAGTTGTCCAAATTTATTTAGCCTGCATGTGCATATTTCGTATATACACGAAAGGATTTTATTCGAGCGCACTGATAAGCTATAACGTGCACTTTTAACTCGTCTTTTCGTCTATATTATGTATGAGTGACCATCTAAGTAACGTTTTCACAACGATGATGTTGGGGATAGTACGCGAGAATGTGGAGCATCGTAAAAATACAGATACGTCTCATTCTTGACAGACACCGCGTTGTAAATATTAGTGTCATGTGTGTCTCGTGTATAATATACGTGTATAAGCACATAGGAAAATATCCCGAATCCATAAAGTCTGTGTTATCAATACATTGACACGATTTTCAGTGGCACGTGCGTCGAATGGTTGGTGAACAAGCTCGAGGATCGACGGCGGGCGGTAGCACAGGCGGCGTTAATGTTTGCGCGGATGCCGGACAAACGAGAAAGACACAGAATCGAAGGACAGACTAACAAGGCTGTACAGAATTGAACGAGGGGAGCAGAGCAATATATACACATACAAATATATATATATACATATACACATAAACGTATACTATATACACATACGTTCCAAGAGTGAGGGAAAGAGAGTGGACGTATACCCGGGCGGGTGAAAGACGGGGTGGCAGAGAGGACACCAGAGTGGAACGCCGGGAGGAAAGGGTTGAGAGGGGCGTTATTGTTATCTTAGATTTATAGTCATAACGGATGGTACTACCTCGCTAGCCAGCGACCCCGAGCGGTCTTATAATCACCCTCCGCACCACCCTGCTCTCTCTCTCTCACTCTCTTTCTCTTTCTCTCTCTTCGTGCGACCACCTCTATCTCCCAGCCCTAGCTGCTCCAACACCACCAACCACCTCCACGGCCTTTCCCGTAGCAGCTCCAACGCGCCTGCAGTTTAAGTGATTTGCGACGCGGTGGAGCCGCCATGCAGATCCTTTTGCCTGTAGCTTTTACCTACCCCCTCCCCCCTTTTCTCCTCCACTTGTCTCCCTTGCTCTCCTCATACTCTATCTTTTCTCTCTTGCTCTCCACTACTTTCTAGAACCCTCAACCTCCACCCCCTTTCTCCTCCTCCTCCTCCTTCTATCCATGGCTAGTTTGCTTGCTCTCTCACCCAACATCCTCTATACTGGCTTTCCATCGTCCTCTCGACCATTCCCCCTCTCCATCCCCCCATGTATGCTTCTGCTGCTGCTGCTGCTGCTGCTGCTGCGACTGCTAGCCACACCGCTAGTGAGTTAACGGGCACGCCTAACCCGCAGACTCGATGCCCGCGAGGGATTAACGAAGGCCGTAAGAGATGATGTAGCCCGAATCGCAGTGGAAGCACAGTGGGTAGTATAGCAGCTATATTGCAGTAGGACTCTCGCCCAAATTATTATGCATTGCGCAATAACGCAAAAGTAGTCATGTAGACCCCACGCCGATGCCTCGTCCTCTCTTTCTCTTCTGTTCCTTCTGGATATACATGGATATGTGTGTGTGTGTGTGTATGTGTGTGGATTTCTTGTTTCTCCCTTTCGGTCATTCGTTCTTTTTGTTACAGGGAGCTCGACTCTCAACGATTTATTTCTCAATGTGCCTTCCCCCCCCCCCCTTCTCACCCCATCCCACTACTCGCCCTCTGCTTCCCGTATAAGCGTGCTTGCAAGTGCATAGATAACCGAGGGCGCAAAGGGATATACCTCGCGCACTCGAGAATCGAGGACTAAGAAATATAAGAGTATTCCATTCGAGCCAGCTCCCGTTTGGCTTGGATTCTCTTATATATGTATATATATATACAGATGAAAAATATTGTTCTTCGTGTTTTTCTTTTGTATCGTCGATCGCTATATCCTTGTGGAAATAAAGTACATATTTAAAACATTTGAAAAAAGATTTACTGGCTCACTCGAAAATATTTTTCGGCAAAACTTTTCGTTTCCTCGAATTATAAATTCATCCGAGACACATATTTTTGTATGAACTGTACGTCAGATACATTGATTATAAGTTTACGTTTTTTATGAAAACAATTATATAAATCTTATCGGGGAAACTCAAAAACGACTGACAATAATTTTTAATCGAGATCCTTTTTCTTGACATTTTTTTTTAATCCAAATTCGAATCTCCCAGAAGTTCGATTGTCATCATCGTTCAATTTTTTTTTTATACTGATGAGAATTCGAATGATGGAGCCACCTGGCGGACCGCCGGTGCAGCGCGGCAGGCACGCAAAGGATAAGGCAGTTTCATTTGAATTCAGCGGTCCATAGGATTGATTGGAAAATTCTTGTAGCTAAATTCTCGTAATTCATAATGAAAAAAAAAAATTAATTAACAAATTCATCATTATAAAGAAGAAAAACAAAGAATAAATGAAAGACGAAATAAGAGGCAATCGTCGAAACAAATTTGTTCAGATCACGAGTCCTGCGTGTGTCGTCGAGCGTGTATATCTATACGCAGTATAGGAATAAAGAACGAGGGGTGGTAGAAAGAAAAACTATAAGAAAGGCGAGGGAAGACGGGAGGAGAGAGAGAGAGAGAACAGCCTTTGTGGGTGGTTGCGGGTGTTTGGAGCGACGTGAGATCGAGGGCACGGCGACGACCACTCTGGGGGTTCAGGACGATAAGGGAATGAGAGCGAAGCGGCAGAGTAACTTGATGGAATTCCATAGATCCATGTCGGTGCCGCGTCGAGACAGAGTCAGCTAAGCAGCCATTTAAATGCAACCGATGTGTCTCGGGGAGCTATTACATCTGATGGACGGTTATTGACGCGCTCTGGCTTATACTGAGGAGCGTTGGCAACCCCCACGAACCCCCGTCGCCGCTTCATCCCTACTCCTCAGCCGAGGTCGTCTTGTGCCCCCGTGAATAGAGCGGGAAACCATAAGCCCCCCTCAATCCCCGTAACAGCGGCACGACCACCGCGGTCGGCTTCCAACGGCCGAGTGAGGAGAGGGAGGGAGTCGGTGGGTGGGTGGGTGGTTGTAGAGGCGACGGTGGTAGTAGTACAGAAGTGGAGGGAGTCTCGCACTACATCACTTTGAGTGCGACCCCGTAGGGGCTAAGTTTAACTTGACTCGAGAGCGCAAGTGGGCGAAATATCCACCCGTTATTGTAGATTATGTTACAGGTTGAATTTGTAGTCATTGGCAAAGTAAATTTGTGAAATATTTTGTCAATAACGTGTGTAAGTGTGTATAGAGATATATTTTTTTTTGTTCTTTTTAAACGAGTATTACATCGAGAAGAACAAATGAAATGATGGCGGAAATGGATGGATATCCATTGAAGGAAAAAGAGGGTAAAAACGAAGAAAAAAAAAAGAATTTATGAGAATCTCCGTATTACGTACGGTCCTGTTTACGTCTGAAGCGCTTCATGCACTCGCGATACCTCGAGGGTATATCTCGTTACAAAATCGTCATTCCGCCGTACCAAAAACGATAAGATAAATTTGAAGGAGCCAATTCTCGGAGATTGCCGACCTTTTGGCTCGCTATCTTCCTTTCTCTCATCTCGTATATTATTGCTCGACCGGAGCTCGATGAAACCGATCGCAAATCTGCCACACGTTTTTTTTTTCTCATTTTTCGTTCTTTTTTTTTTGTCTTCCTTCGATGAAAAAGACGCGCGAGTATACTTATGCGCGGTACGTATTATTATGCTTTGGAGAAATGAGAACTTGGCGAAGAGAAAGAGGATGAGAAAGGAGAATGGACTATGCGATTGGTAAAAGGACCACTAGTTTTTTTCTTCCGACATCTGCCGGGATCAATAATGATTTTTCGATCGAAAACACTGGGGTTAATCAATGAACGGAGAGCAAGGAAAAGAGAGAAAGAAAGAGAGGAAAAGAAAAGAGAGTGGAAGCTGTGTGGCGACTGTTAATCCTGAGATTCTGGAGGTGGTTGGCTTTTGCCTTCTCCTGCGATCGGAAGGATTATAGTCGTAGTTTTTGGAGGGTGGGATTAAGGGAAACTGAGAGTAAAGGTAGCTGTTAGAAAGAGACAGAGCATAAAACAGAGAAAGAGAAAGAAAGTAAGAGAGAGAGAGAGAACGGAAAGAGACGGGCAAGGATACGCAGGAAAGCGCGATATTATCGCTGCAAAAATATTACTCAGAAAATTGCCGGCGTGACTCCGTCCAGCCTCGTTAATTACCGTAAATTACCCATAATTATAAGGACTGTAAAAGTTTTTACTATCGTCGTGGGGAAAACGCAGCGCGATGGGATAGAACCGCTGCATGATGCAGAGCCTCACTGGGCCCACTGGTGGCTTGTCTACTAGCTAGTCGCAAATTTTCGCGAGCTTTAACACGATATCTTCCACGCTTTTCTCTCATTCACATTAGTTGCGAATAATTTATCGTTTCACGGTGGAATAAGACTTGCGTCTAATGGGAATCACGAATTATGCGAGAATAATATAATTGTTTCAATCGATAACGAGATTCGATGTATAGAAGGAAATTCATTCGCATACGACGAAATGCTAACTCGATCAAACTTCATCATCCAGTTATTCAGATTTTCGACCTGTTAAAGTCAAACCTGAACGGGAAAAAAAGCTCATTCACCCTCCTCGGCAAATACGAGAGCGTGCACAGCAGCAATGCGTAAAATCCTCGGGGCTTAAAGGCCAATACGCAAGCAAAAAGCCGCTCTCGAGGCCGTCGCCTCGCTGCTCGACGATCGACCTCCACCAGCCATCAGTCAATCCACATGCACTCGTTCGTTCTTGATAAACGGATGTGCACGCTTTATGAGCCACCTGTTGCTACTGCACAAACGCTGCTGCTGCTGCTGCTACTGCTGCTGTTCGCAGCGCGCGTATCTACAACGCTCCGGCTTGCCGCCACTGCCTCTGCCGGTAACATTTCCTCGCTCTCGTATATACTTCCGTTAAAAGTACAGTTGTTTTCAGGAAGAACGAATTGCATAAAGATAAAACGACGCGGAATATATACAGGGCGACAGTTTGGGGATGGACATGTATTTTTAAACGGTTTCATATACAGTCACATTAAGAGACGTTGAAAAGTAAATCTTGAATAATCTCTCACTCTACCAATTATTAGAGGAATTTTCTCAATTATTGGAGAAATCATTTTTACGGTGAAAACATTTTTTTTTATTCTAAAAAAAAACTTTTTAAA
>JABMBV010003359.1:0-11070 GCA_018906735.1 Mesochorus sp. PSUC_FEM 10030011 | reverse complement strand
TGAAAAATCATGAAACGAATGAATAATATATATATACCTCATGGAAAAAATTAAAGGGTCAGAAAAATAACCGAAATTTGTCGGTGTTTTTTGAAAGGCTGTATTTCAGTGAATAATGGTTGCATAGGAATTTAAAAGAAAAGCAAAGTAAAGCTTAAAATCTCTAGTTTCAAAATTTTTAATGTAAATTTTTCTCTGAAATACAGCCTTTCAAAAAACACTGAAAAAATTTCGGTTTTTTTCTAACCCTTTAATTTTTGCACTAGTATAGATATGAATAAAATAAAAACTTTAATATTAATTAGTATTGAAACTTGCATAATCGTAAACATTTTTCTTCATCCACAACTTTCCATTTCTACTAAATTTGGACTTTCCAAGGACCATTAACCTCATGCAGCCGAAGCTTCGAGAGTGCATCAACATTGCATGGGTGCATAGTTTCGAAGTTCTAATGTCATCAGATACAGCATTTTATTTCCAGGTCTTTCTATTACTTAGCTCAAAATAATGTAAAAATAAGTGAGGGTGATGACCCTATATGAATCTTCCATAAAATGCCTCGTTTAAACGCTCGAAAAATCAAGACGACACTTCCACTATTCGTGGATTTAGTTGTTCATAAATAATCAGGTGTCAGCTTTCATGAATAACCTATCGTGATACTGTTGGAATTATTTACCCATAAATATAACGATCTATAGAAATAAGGAGGAAAAGGACAAAATGGCCATTTTGAACAACACCACAGATTTCCGACTGAAACTTTTTTTTTGTAAGTTCGAAATAAAATGATAAACTGTCACAAAATGCATAAAAATCGATACAGATTTTAATGTGGGAAAGACGATTTTTCGACTGACCTAACGTTACGACGATATTTTAAAAGATGGACAAATTTATGGCCTTGAAAGTAGGATAAATGAGCGACGATGGACCTGAATGTATTGCACAGAAATTACTCGAGGCTATAGTTTCCTTTCCAACTTTATTCTTCTCATATCTTCTAACTTTATACGTTTACAGGTTGTACGTAAATTCATGAGCATTATTGATAGAACAATGTAGGATGTCTCAAATTGGAATGAATGTTTTTCAAATTTTTTCTCGTATAATAAAACTTGATAGAATTTTTTATGTTCAACGAAGTGCCCAATGAGAGCAAAGTACAGAAAAAAAATCATAATTAGATAACGATTCGTACACACGCGTTGATTTCTTTCGAATTATTTGTTTATTGCATTTATTTTTATTTACTTGTTTATTTTTCATTATTTATTCAACTTGTTTTTCTTCATATATCTATATTTATTTATTTATTTATTTCTCAAATCTATACGTCTATTAACAAATAAAATACGAAAAATAACAGAAGGGTGTAAATTATTATTATTAAAGGAATAAACCCCTCTTGCTTCAATATCTCATTAATCAAACAAAACCTTGGAATTTCTTCTTACAATTAGTCGAACTTACTCGCTTCCGTTTATGTGTTTGCGCTTGAAAGTTCTCAAGGAAACGCGCGAGTGCTATTTCGCACCCGCTGACACGGGGCACACATTCTTGTCATGAATCTTTCGATAACCTTATATGTATGTAAATTATGATAGTTTTTCATTCCGACTATTTATTTCCATATTATTTATTCAGAAGCTATAGCAAAATAATACGAGTTCCTTAAAATCACTACATTCGTTCAATTTAATCGAAATACAATTTTACTTATTCTTATTAGATTCATTAAAGCAACACAAAATTAATAATTTGTACCAAAAAATATTCATGTAAGAAACAGTATATAATTGGTTTAAGAGGAATACTCTTTCATTCAATCGAAAACCTCGTCGAGGTAACGTTATATATTGTGACAAGAATCGCGTCATTTTTATCGATTCACCTGTTAATTGCGTGAACGTTTAAAGGGGATGCACCGTGTGATCCGCAGAATTTTCAACGATATGAACTTGCCACGAATATTTGATCGTAAAAACTTCGCTTATAGCTATTCTCTGCAGTTTTTCAGAGTCGACAATTTGTATAACTGCCACTTAAATTAAATTGTGGATATCAGTTGTATAATTTGCATAAAAAATTGATGTAAAAGATATGTCAAAGGAGCTCATTGTCCATAAATAAATTACAAATAAATATTTAAAAAATGAAATAATGATTATTATGTTAATAATTATTATTCTTAACTGTTATTAGTTTATTAGTACATATTACTTTTTTCAGTTGAAAATTAATCAAATTCAAAATTCATTTATTTATTAATAGCTTGACCAAATCAATACCTCTGATCTCCCACTTTCGTAATACATCTCTTGAAGAATCATAATATATCAATCGCAGATTACGAAATTTGTCGTTATGTGAGATACTCTTATAGGTAATCAATAACTGAGAATATTGAGGGAAAAAAGCGACGTAACATCTCATTTGTTCTGTTAATATCTTCGGACGAAATCTATGCCTAAAGTTTATATATATATATGTGTTTATATACCTAGTATACATTCCAAAAATTACGAAGCAATAATCGGAAAAGTGAGAGGTGATTTATATTTTTCTCTCGACGTTCGTATATAGCCACATGATAAATTTCCTCTACGATCTATTTTAAACGAAACATATGGGAAAAAATCAAGAAGATTCTAATATCTTTTAATGATCGTGCGGCTTTCACACCCGCGAGGCAGTTTCAACTGTCACTACCACCACTACTAGTCAAATACGACAATCTGCAAACGTGAATGTACAATATCTTGATTCAAATACTAATAAAAATTGAGCCTCGTTTCATCCCACCGAAAAACCTTTCATAAACAGCATCAATACACATATATGTATTATATATAGATTGGTATCTCCTGTATCACAATAGTAGCTCTTCTCATTAAATTCTTCAATGTGGCTTGACGATGATTGACACATCAACATCCCAGTTGCATCACATCTTATCTCGATCTATCATCATACAAATTAAATTTTACGTAATATCGATTATCTTCACTAAAATGAAGAAAAATCGAAGTTTATTTTGGAAATTTCGTATTGAGTAATAATATTTTGAAACAGCTGTTACACATTTACATGATTTCTTCCATAGAAATTTCAAAGGAAAAAAAATAAAAAAAAAAGAGACCAAATATACTAAGCGATTGCAGAACTCTCGGACGAACGAAAACTTAAAGTTTTTAAGAAAAATATAAGAGAGATGAAGCTCTCTATTCAAACGTTGAGGGTTGAGCTTTTTTTTATTTTGTTTTATCCGTTGCAACGTCCTATACAGTTGCGGTGTACCAGGTCGATGTTGCAACCTTGACCGATTGACAAGGGAAAAAGTGCTGTGCGCGCCGTTTGTGTGTGCTCTCTCCTATATATACACGAGACTCCCCAGGTTACACTATTGCGCGGCTCGATCGAGTCGGGCTTTCGCAAAAAAACAATTCTATCAGCTTTAATAACCTTCAAGAATAAATCTTTGTTCCTTGGGCCCTTCAAAATTATCAAAAATATGAAAATAACAGCATTTTTCGACATTTCAATATCTATTTATTGTTAAACATTAAAAAAATAAAAGCAATATCGTACTTTTAAAATATCGAATCAATTTAAAATTTTTATGCTATATATTTTTTAACAAACAATGAGCTTTTTGTTTAATCTATAGAATTATACATTTTAAGGGTTTTTTTTTATAAAGTTTTGAAAAACACAAACCTCTCATCAGAGTTAAATTTCAAAAAAGAAAACATAAAAAATTGTATTTAAGAAATATTTAACTAATTTAAAACTTTTGTGTTAGATATTTTCTAACAAATATAATGAGGTTTTTGTTTTTTATGCTTTTATGGTTTTTTTTTTATAAATGTTTGGTATAAATTTTGACTGAGTAATGGAGAAACGTTTCTGAAGAGATGGTTGGGGAGGAGAAAAGCCCGCAGCGTAGGCGTCGAGACGCCTGGCGCCGACGTATTGAGCCCCACAAATCCTCTTTACAAATTCGTAGTTTCTCGCTCGACCTATCGACGGTACTTGTGAATTCTCTATTCCTGGCATATCCTGGGATGTTGATCCAAAGAAAAAGCTTTTCATGTCCCAATATATCTATATAACCTTTGAAAACCCCACAAACAAAAGGAGAAAAAACTTTGTGCTGAATCTCTAATTTCTTCGAAGCGAACGAGCATTTTTTGACTTTGACATGAAATTTCGCCGTCTCGTTACCGGGAAGAAAAAAAAACACACAAATCCCAAACTCGACTTTTGTTTAATTATGCATATAATTCATGTGAAAAGCTTTTGAGCTACTCAGCTCCTACTAAAGTTTTCGATCTTATAACCTCTGCTAAAGCGTCATTATTCTTCAGAGCTATTTATTAAACGAGAAAAGTCTCGTTTGTATACGTGCCCTCTGACATTAATGTTAAGAACATTTAATAATTATATTCCTGATATTTACCTAGTCGCGATTGCGATGAAAATGCTCTCGTGACATTTCACTTTGCTCGATCGAAGTTACGCGTGTGCACTTTCTGCGCGCCATCTTAATAATTCCTCTTGTGTATATTAGAATTCTCATATTAATCATTAGATATTTATTTTTATATATACAGGATTATAATTCTACTGAAAATCAATATATGGCCACTTTTCATTGGATACAATTTATTTGTTTGAAAATATTTTCAAGTCACGACTTGTGCTCTTGATCGACGATTTTTCTAAGGAAAGCTCGTTATTGTTCGACGTTACAGTAATATACAGCAAGTTGGACTCTACTTTGGCTTTGGCACGAAAAAATCTTTCTCTCAAAGAGGAAAGTAACTTTCTTCCCCCCCCCCCACCTCTCTCCCAGACTCTCACTACTGGGGTGGCTTTCTGGGATTTCCCGCGTGATTCGCCTTCGCAAACGGTACAGTAGGTCACAGCAAACAGACACGAGAATATCCGAAGAAAAAGAAAGAGATGTAGAACAAAGATGTTCAGGTTTGACGACATAACGAAAGAGTTAACCGGCCAGCCATAGTCGCGATAAAAAGTAACGAAAAAAAACTCATCATAACAACAATGCGAATCTCGAGAAATTCGTTGGGGTGGAAAAAATAGAGCAGGATACTGTCGGATCCACTCTCGCAATTTGTTGTCGATCGTTAAGGCATTTTTTCTCAGAGATTATATAACTTATATAATTATAGTCCACGTGGATCGTTCGTGACCTTCAACCCACTTCCTCTTCGAAAAAAGAACAAAAACAACTCGATACTTCTTTATTGAATTATCACTTTACGTGAAGAAAAATAATTTATCATATTAAGAACAAAATAATGGTGATTGAACAATAATTAATAATGTAATAAGGTCATTTCCGTAGTCCATCTATTTTTTTGTATATGTCGAAATTACAATTCTAAATCTTCTTTTTTTTGCATTTTGATAATTAGTAACGAAAAATTATTCTGTTTTTAATAATATTTTACGATTTTCAATAAAATTAGGATAGAACTTGATATTTGTGGTTGAGTACGTTAGGCTGTTAACATCCAATCCAATTATTTTTCGTTTATGAAACGCTAACAAGTCAAATGTTAGCCACGAATATTTCGACAATGAAATTGGGAACGGTGATTTCGTTCTTCGTAAAAAAAATTAATAAATACATGAAGTTTCTAAAAATGCTTTTTTTGGTCATACGTTGACTGTGACACATATATTTTGTTATCATTCAATCACGATTTTAATAAAATCCAGTACAAATAATACGCATTAAAATTGGACTATAATTCTATAATATTTTTTTTAAATGATTGGCTTAATGTCTTTCTTTTTTTTTCAGTAAAATTAGTTTCATGAACTTTATCATATATTTTAAATTCATAACAAGTTTGACTAGTTGTTATATTTTATATAAATCCTTAACGATTGCTAGGACCACGAATTCCGATCATTGAGATAAAAATATATAAATTTCAATTGATAGTGTGCCCGAGCGACTTGACGTTTGCAAGAATTCAATAAATGTTGCGGTGTAGGAATGAAAGCTTAATTTTTTCGTCTGTTAACCTCTATTCTCAAGTTCAGGAACAGGATGTACCTGAACTTGTCTATGAATAGTTGGCCGTAGTTAGGTAATGTTCGAGCAGGTAAGATCGAGCAACGTTTTCAGAGTTAATCGAGTCTTACCTGTACGATATTACAAACTTTCTTTTTATTGCCCAATCACGCTCTACGCTTTTTATGTCCGATTGAACTCATGAAATCAGATGAGAGATATGCCGATTTTGTTTCTTTAATAAAACGCCCCTTATATGTAGGAATTTCTCTCGAAATATTTTTCAAAGAGTCTAGAAAATACCAGTGTAATCCTCTGCTGAGTTTCATCAATTCTGAACATGAAGATACAGTCATGAAGATGTAATATCAGAAAGATCGTAAATGCACTAAGGTTCAACCCCTTGGCAGTTCTACTTTACATCGCACTATACGTATATCTACAATAAAACATGTTCCCTCGAGAGACTATACATCATCGCGTCATCACGTGCGTGTTACTTCGTCATCGAAAGAATATATGGTCTTATATATATACCACATCAGCAGCAGCAACAGGAACGCAGATATTGCGCAAGGTCTTAAAGTTTGTGAGACCCACCGACGAGACTATAACCGAACTCACTTTCAGCGTGTCAAGGACATCGACTGGTCCACTCTCGACTCCTTCACTCGCGGTCTAAACTTCTTCTCGCGCAGTCTTCAGCAGCCAAGAGGTGTACATGATGTGTATAGATATAAACATCAGTACATTAACAGTGAAGATCGCAGACCGTTTAACCAGGTCTTGGAACCTGCAGATGCCGAAAGCAAAGCGCATCCAGTATCGCTCACATATGTGTTCTTATAGGCAATTCTTTTCCTACGGAGTCATGGTCGTTTCAGTCTTTTTTGCTCGTTGCGATTACATTCTTTTTTTCAAGCTTCAATTTCGGCAGACTGCTAAGTGTTTAGTAGAAAAAACAATCCTGTCAGGATCAATTTTATTCGACCGGAAATTATTCAATACCGTTCGAATATTTCATGGTCGATCTGACATTTCATGCTCTCTCAAACTCAAGGACTCGTATTACGTCATTTCGAGTATTTTCTTTATCGGATCATACTGTTATCATTCTTTTTGTCGATAGAAAAAATAAACGCTCGCGATACAGAATATGGTCTATTTGATATTTACAAAGATCTTTCGTACACATTCGATCTGTGAACACATGCAGCAGCATACTATATCAAAAGGATTAAACGATAATCATGTTAGCGTAGGATGTCCTCTCATGGGTAGTAAAAAAAAATTTTCCTCTCGCAATTCGCGTGTTTCTATATTATATTCGCGCCGAATAACCTTTTTATAAATTCAAATCAATTTTAATGAAGTCAAATCAATAGGTAATTTTTTTTTTTTTAATCTCAATGCAGGTCTTACCAAAAACATAATAAAAAAAATAAATTGTCATATATCACATATATCTGATTAAATGATAATTGTGACTTATATTCGCCACACGAGAGGGATAGACGTTGTCCTTGACACGACAAGGGGACGGCGACAATCTCCCTCGGGGACAGTTTTATTCTTCCTTTCTCGCACGTGTGGGTCTCTCGAAAATATATGGAAAACCGAGAAAGAGAATTATCCGCGCGCGCGCGCGGTACTCTCTCTTGATTCTAATATACGGCGTGATTTAGCTTTTTTCCTTCTTCGTGCAATTCTTACTCCATCACCTGATCTCCTTTTTTTCTCCATATAATATTATATAGTATTACGAATAACTTGACTTCCCTTGATATTGAGGAAAGTGAGTCATTCCTCTACATTGATTCTTTCCAAAAGGAGATTTCAAAACTCCTACCGACTACACTATTTAGTTTTGACGTTTAGATACATACACACGCCGCCTATGTATGTATAAAGCATTGACGAACACCAAATCGAGGACCATTAGAATATCACTTCAGAATTTAGCGCGGAGACTCGGAGTGAAAGATTCGGATTGGGAAGAAATTGCGAATGACCGGTTTAATTTTTTTCTCTGCTCAGAATCCCCCTTCGAGTGGGTTAGCGAATAGGCAGATGAAATCATAGATCCGTGTTTCGTGATCATTATCTTTGAAATTTCTAGAAATCTCTCTTACTCTGGCTCAATATTTCAACGTTTTTTTTTGGGTAGTTTTTTACTTGAGAGGAAAATATCTAGCATACTTTTAATAACGAGGAAAGTATCTTCTTTTATATCTTCCACATCTTTTTTTTAAGATTTTTTTTTAAATTCGAACATTTTATATGATTTTGCCAAGTATTAGTTATTGGATAATCATTGTACATTTTTTTCATCACAATTTCGGTAACGCTCATTGATTCGATTGATTAAACTTCGATTTTCGATTTTTCGAAGATTTAAGAAATTAAATCATCGATCTTCGCCAATTTTTCCATCTTTCTTCTTATCGCTTTTTAATGATTTTCAAAAATGGTTTGTCTGTACTCATTACAGTTTTTGTGCAAATTTTCCACTGATTATGAATAAGATATACTTTTAATATGTCTAAGCTCGATGAGAAATAATTAAAAAAAAAAAAAAAACAAAAATGTAAGCTGTTAATTACTTGCTGCTATATATAAACATATGAAATAATGAGGCAATAACGTTGTACTTAACCGCAATACATTTCTATCGCGCGAAATCAAAAACTTTCTTCTGCGAAATGTTTAGAATATAATGTGCGTTAGCCTCGACAACGTGTTCTGAAGACGAAGGACAAATGAGAGAGAGAGAGTCACATTGAAAAACTTTCCGAATTCGGTAATAGGTAATCGAAATTGTACAAATAATTCAAAGCTGATTCATTCGACTTTTGGCAACGATATGGTTGAATTATACAATTCAAAAGATTTACCAGAAAATTCAATGATCAGAAGATTATATGATTTTAGGTATAATTGTATAACAAAAATCTATCAGTAAACATAACCAATAAGAAAAATTTCGGAATACGAAGTAAATTATTGTTTCAAAAGTTCAAGGATCGACTAACAAATCGATTGATTATTAATTTCATCATCAACTTTATCCTGTAACTAGTTTGTTATATTGTTGCATATCTAAAAATAGTTTTTTTGTAACTGTCCTTAATATTCTGACCAATAAAACTGAAATGCCAAGTAAGCCAATAAATAAAATTGCTAACCTTCTGTCGTACTGCCATGAACACAAAAAGTCTGATCGATTGATTTCATTCAACGTGAGAACCGAATATTTACCGGAATAAATAAAAGTCATTGCGTCGACATCCATCAGTGAATTACGAGAGATATATTTTCAAAAAATTCCAATATATAATTCAGGAAATGTTTGACGGCCGATGGTGTGTGCGCTTTTTAGAATATATGTTTATCCATTCGTTGAAGCGATTTCGCAAGATTTGCCGGATCGTAAAAACCTTAATTATCTTATGAAGATCATTATTCACTGTGGGATGATAACATCTATGAATTATCAAAGCCTGCGATAATGTCTAAACTTTAAAAGTTAATAATGAAAGGCGAGATAAAAATACGGCTTTCTACGAACAAAATTTGATTGCGCACGCAGATTTAATTAGTACAGTAATATCGTTGTCAAGATATATTCCGCTATACAACGGTTTTTATCAATCAATAAATGTGTAACGACTCTCGGTTAATAGGTCACTGTGTCTTTCATTGGTAGTAGAACTTGAAAATACTGACATCACTTGTTACTTCTCTATTCAACTTACATTTTACAGAAAATTTTAATTTTTTTCATTATACAAACATGTAAAATAGATATAGTATGTACTATAACAAAAAGTCATTTTATAATCGATTTAAACAGTGTTGTGAAGAGTTTATAATTGACTGTCAACTTATTTCGGTTAAAAACCGTGTTTTGTCTTACGGTCCTCCATTGTCCTACCGCCTATTCGCAATAGAATAATAATAAAGAAGAAAAGATGGGCACAGAAAAGCAAATGTAGAAGTAGAAAAGTATTCTATCCGCAATAAATTATTCGTCTCGTTCATTTGTATTCTCGTCCAACCCTAATCGCGCGTTTTCAATGAATTTACGCAAGATTAAGCGATCTCAAGCGATAAGCACGCGTGAACACAAGAAGCAACTATATATAGAAGTATTTCTTCGTGACAAAAAATTATGCGTGTGAAAACGCCACGGTGTCAAACATGGCCCTGCTCTCCCCGACGTGCTGCATCGTTTTTTGATATTCTTTTCGATCGTATATGTGTACCTCTTTTTTATACATACATGAAGATACTTAACACTCACAAATTTATAAATACGCAACGCGCGTTAAGCTACACGCGCTTTCGCGCTAAGCGTTGCGTAATGCGAAACGCGCCAGGCAAAAACACACACTTATACTCACACAAGTAATGCGCCGTTGGTGGTACAACACCATAGAGACAACAGAGAGGTATGTACATACGTTTCTATAAAAGAGCGACGAGATAAGAAATAATCGGAGATACCAGACATTCATTTACCACCACGAGTCTAAAATGCCGGAAAGACACTCTCATTTTTCAACATTTTTGTCATACGCACACGCACGCATATGCTTATAGCCATGTGTATCCAAATAGGATCACATCGTTTGAATGAAAAACCATTTTGCATAATTCGCTACTGGAGTTATTATGAATAATGAATTTTCTTTTAGTGGCTCTATCCATTGAAAAGAAAACAATAAAATTAATCAATGCAGATTATTCTTGATGTTCGATTCGACATAAAATTTTATTTTTTTTTCATTGTAACATAACATTGTGATGAATCATTTTGTGTCACCCGTATGCCTCACAGTCTGCAAGGTATCGTAAACACGTTTTAATCTTCAAATTTGTAATTTCGTTGATTCATACGTGACGTTTCGACATTCAAATATATGGATCGATTTAGACGGATGACCGATTGACCGTGAACTAATACTTGGGCATCAAATATTCGATTATGAAAAATATTTTTTTTTATAATAATA
>JABMBV010003348.1:0-11072 GCA_018906735.1 Mesochorus sp. PSUC_FEM 10030011 | reverse complement strand
ATATATTATATGGGAAACTCATAACATTTCATAAAAATTGTGTATAACAAAGCAATGATATCCACGAATTCTTTTTCTCGTTTTCGTTTATTGTTAAACGAAAAATGAATTATTTATCGAATCAATTGATCGTCAAGGTCGCGTCTGGTTTTCATCCGACGAGGGACGAGTGTTGGGCAATTTCCACCTTATGCAACCGTTTGTCCTTTTTTTGTATTATTTTTTCTAAATTTCAACAGCGATCCATTATTGTATAAAGAAAATAAGAAAAGAAGAGGGGGGGGAGGAGAGGGCGTTTACGTGATGCTCGAAGACTGTAAATTGTGTCAGAGGCCAGAGTCGATATCAGAAGCAGCGTGTTTTTTTTTTCTTCTTTTTTGTTTTAATGGTTCTGGTGGCGAGGATGTTCCAACACAATAAAAACTTTGTCCGATAGGGAGAATTGATCCTTCCCTCCCCCCTCACTCTCTCTCTCTCTCACTCTCTCTCTCTCTTTCTCGCTGTACACGTGCTCCGCCAGCCACCGATGCGCCTCACGGCGAAAACACTTTTTAATTGGCACTCGTTTGGCCCGAACGAAACTCACGTTCGTGATCGACCGAGCGACCCCGCGCGCGCCTTCTCACCGGTTACTCTGCTTTTTCACGAATATCCGGAGCTCGAGGTCGACCTATCGTCCCTGTGTCATTTCCGCATCGGCGATCTCGCGTTTTTGCCCTCCCACGTATTTTTTTTTTATCTCTTTTTTTTTTACCAATCTCATTTGTGCGTTGTATACATCAATTGGAAATTGGCCGGAGAATATTTAATGAGAAATTTACGCATCGAAAGAATTCGATATTTTGCCTAATTTCTATTTGCCCAAACTCCATACCAAAAATTTAAATTCGTTGCAAAATCAAACTTTGTTAAATTGAGAAAAAAAAAACGGGCTAACTGGAGTGGAGTGTCCCAACGCATTCTCTCGCAGGGGAGGCCGGCCAATGACGAGGCTCTCGAGACATGCGCCACCGTAAATCGATAAATATTGTACCACGTCATTTGAGAATTAAGATGTATTAAATATGAGAAAAAAAAATTGTAAGAATAATACCGATTAATTTTTTTTTCTCTACTGATTTAAATTCCTTCTAATTAATAGGTCGAAAATTGCTACGAGAAAATTCAAATTGTCTTGGAGTTGCACAAGATTCCTATTAAATATAAAAATGATTAATTATGATACGATTGAATATTAAAAAATTGTAACGATAACATTGTGTTTTTTTCCCTCTACTGATTTAAATTACTTCTAATTAATAGGTCGAAAATTGCTACGAGAAAATTCAAATTGTCTTGGAGCTGCACAGGATTCCTATTAAATATGAAAAAAAAAATTGTAACAAAAGCACCGATAACAATATTTCTTTTTTTTCGTCTATCAATTGATATTCATTCTAATTAAAGGATCGAAAATTCCAACAAGGAAATTCAAACTGCCTTGGTGTTGCTCAAGATTCCTATTTAATATGAAACGATTAAATATGAAAACAAAAATAAATAAAAATAACAATAACACTTATAAAAATGTGTTTTTTTCTTCTATTCGATTAATTTAATTTATTTGAAATTCGTTTTAAATGGTTTATTAATTAGAAATTCATACTAATTAATCGGTTGAAAATTGTTATGGGAAAATTTGAATGGTCATGGAATTGCTCAAGATTCTTGATCGATTGTGGCTAAGCACGAAGGAATCTGGAGGAGCTTTCGAGGGTCCATACACGACGAGGGTGGCCCTCTCAGCTTGAATAGCCTTTGTCCCTGAGCAAACGCCACAGGTGGCGTTTTGCACGTGCCTCCAAGCTCGTTCGGTTCAAGAATATGTGTGAGGTGTACACACGGACATAAAAGAGAGAGAGAGCGAGAGAGAGTGGTACACGCGTACATAGACGAGATTCGAGGTGATATAACCGCGCGAGGGGGTGGCTTTTATGGAAGGGTCGCTGTACACGGCACTCTCCGCGGACTTGTTACGACAGAAACACAGTCGGGCGATAATAGAGTCGAGGATACAAAAAAAAAGGGGTTGCGAATACTTTGAGTCTTTGTGTGTCTTTGTATAACCACAACAGAGAAAAAAGCAACCCCCTCTGTGTCTAGCCATTGAGGCCATGGCTAAATCCATCCCTCTTATAACACTCAGGCCTACTCACAAACGTTTAACGAAACGTTAATTCGTATTGTGATGCTTGTAATTATAATTAACGATTATTATCGTTATTAATTTATTTTGGGTTCTTATCAATTTCTTTGTGTTTTTTTTTCTTTTGTTTGTATTGTTATTATTATTGTTGTACTTTTTTTGTATTCTTTTTTGTTTTTCTTATTATTTATTCGTATTGTAATTCTTGTAATTATAACTAATGATTATTATCGTGATACATTATTTTTGTATTCTTATCGATTTCTTTATTTTTTTTTCTTTTCTTTGTATTGCTATTATTATATTTTTCTTTATTTTTATTTCTTTTTGTTATTCTTATAATTTTTAATAATTTCATAACAATAGAGAAGATATTTTAATGATATTTTTTTTCTCCATTTGTTGTTTTTAATTTACTGTCTTTTCATTCTTATCACGGTGTATAAAAATTTTCATTTAAAGCGAATGAATATTTATACGTTTTCACTCTCCGTCTTTGAACAGCCACTACCGAACCTTTGTAATATTTTTTTTATAAATGACGGGAGGAAGGCTGCGAAGATTTAGTGAAAATGAAAGATAGAGCCCAAGAGCTTTCCCAGTTTCACGCTCGGTATCGATCGAAACTTCCATTATAGACCCTTTAGGCCTATCTCTCCCTGTTCTCTCTTATTATACGGGAGCGCTCCTCCCTTTGTCTCGGAGAATCGCGGGGAGGCAGGTGAGGGAATGTCGAAATTTCATCGGCCCGAGGCCATGGAACACTTTCTATCCTACTGTGGCTAATATACAGGAAATGACAGGGTTACTCAAGCTCGGGCGTTCCGCACCCTCGCATTTTCGTCCACGGAACAAAAAAATGGATTTTTTCATACTTTTTTTTTTTGTTTGATGGAGCTTTCGCATAAAATTTTCTATGCTTTTTATCGAAATGATGTGTGATCGGTAATCAGCCGACATTTTTTCATCGGATATACACTTGAAAATAATCGAAAATCATAGAAAAAAATGCTCCAACTTTTTAACCATTTTTCCAAAAATTTCGAAATCTTGAAATTTCGAATCCTTGTTAATTTTATGGTAAAAATCAATCGATTGAGACTTATCGGGAATATATTAAATGAAAGAAAAGCAACTGAACGGATATTACAATTGTAGGGCTTATCGAAAATAATTTTTTTTTAAATCATCAGTGTTTTGACAAAAATTCATGCACCACTTTTGAAAATCTTCCAAAAATCTAAAAATCATCCGATTCTTATAAAATAAATTGTATTTTAAAGGGCAACGCTGGAGACCCTTATTATTTCTTGAAAATAAAAAAAAAAAGTCTAATTACAAAATATCGAGAAAAAAAACCAATGTAACTTTTTCAATTTTTTAATTTTTATTCTCGATGAAAGCGAACGACTTTCTAGACCACGATTTATCCATTATTTCATGACAGCTCAGAAATTGAAAAACCTCGTGAGAAAAACAATGTAATATTGAATACAAAATTTCTTAAATTCTCGATCAAGCCAATCGATTTTCTAGTCCACATATACTTCGATGTACCACAATTTATTTCCTGTACTTTTTTTTCACTATTACCATTGTACTTCGTAATACTTCAATGATTATATCAATTTTCATCAAATTTTTCAACGAATTAAAATTTTCAAAATAAAAAAAAAATGATTGAATTTTTTTGAAATCACAAATATCCACTATTTTAGGAGCCACAGCATAAATTTTCTAATTCTAACGTGTAAAATCGTGGTCGGCGATTTCGAGAGACCTCAGAGAACTTTTATGATTATGAAAATTATCATCGATAGAAAAACGTGACCGTTGAAGGGGTTAGGTCGAGGTTTTAGTGGACTGAGATGACGAGGGAGGATGATGGGACTACGTAACGAGGACATTGGGTGTTCGCGGGCGTACGCAGCTGCACGTGTGTCATCACGCAACGCGAGTATGCATCACGCGAACGGTATGATCCTCGGCCCTCGGCCTTTATATACCCCATGGCAAATGCAATGGATAATGTATGTGTTTTTATATATATATATATAATCACAAGTATACAAAAACAGGGAGGAAACGTAACGCGGTATCACGCCGCTAATGCCAGACTGCTTTCGGAGGAACGGTGTGCGTCATACGGCTTGGAATAGCAACTGATGTCAAGCCGTTTCTCTCTCTCTCTCACTCTCTCTCTCTAGTGAACACAGGACTAAATACGTGCCTCGGAGTTTAATGCGCTCTCGAAGGTAGTTCGGTCCGCCGAAACTTTGATGACGCATGGATCAATTAATAGAAATAAGGATGAAAGAATGTCTAAGAAAAAAAAAAAAAAAAAAAACGAAAAAAAAAAATGTGAAATAAAAAACCGGAATTCTGGACTGAGTAACGCGAGAGCATAGCGTTGAAAAGAAGAGAAATGTAAGTGAGACCTGCCCCAAGGAAGTGGAGACGTGAAAAGAGAGTACATTACTGTGCAAAGAGAAAAACGACGAGCGCTGAGAATGCACCCGAGTACACGGACCAAAGTGTCGAGGAATAAAGAACAAAAGTCGAGGGAAAAAATTTCATTTGGTTTTGACAAAGTGGATGTTACCCTGGCAGAATAAAAATTGCTTTGGAAGCAGAGGGATGGACAGGGAGGGGGAGGAGATTTGACAATTTGCAAACGAATTGATTAAAATTTCGTGGAAAAAGCTTGCATGTTTGGTTAGAAAAAATAAAGAGAGAGAGAGCGAAGGGAAAAAAGTATCGAGAGAGAAAGAGAGAGCGAGGGGCGTGGGCCCCCACGGTGAATGCAGAATGACGTGTTTCTCTCGTATGCCAGAGAGTTTCTCGTCGTGCGGCAGGCGAGGCAGCGCTGTCGGCTCCGACTACTATACCAGGACTGAGTCACGCGGTCAATTGTTAGATACGAGGAAAAACTCGTCGGACCCCCAGGTGAACACAGAGGCAGGAAAATAAAGGAGGGGGGGGGGGACATGTAGAAAATGCATATACCCGGAAATAGGGACTGAGCTACTGATAACGACATTAATCAATGGGAATATCGATTTTTAAATTCAATCACTTCAATTACAGTTTTTTTTTTTCGTAATTATTTTGCGACGAAAACAATATTCACAGTGAAATTCTTCGAAAGTAATCCTCTGCTTCCCCCCCAACTTTCGGTATAGAAAACTCAATGCAATTACCTTAATTTCATTTTTTTTGTCGTTCTTTTGTAACGGAAAATATATACTCACAGTAAAATTTAATTTCAACTTTCACGCTATAAAAAATTCAATGCAATCACTTCAGTTCCAGTTTGTTTTTTGTTCGTTCTTCTTTTATCACGAAAACAATATTCACAGTGAAATTCTTAGAAAATGATCCTATTTTTTTTTGTTCCAATTTTCGGAATAAAAAATTCAATTCAATTGCTTCATTTTTCATTTTTTTTTTTCGTTCTTCTCTCGTGATAAAAGATAAACATTCGCAATGACATTTTTCGAAAATAATTCTGCGTGTGTGTGTACCATTTTTTTTATTTCAATTTTCGAAATAGAAATTAAAATAAATAATAATAAATCAATAAAAAGTCGCACAATGTAATTACCTTTATTTCAATTGTTTTTTTTTCTCGTTTTTTTTTCAATGTAATTACTAGAATTTAAATTCTATCGTTCTTATTATTTCATAAAAAAAATATTCACAGTGGAAATTCTTCGAAAATAATCTCGTGTTTGTATTTATTTCAACTTCCGGAATAAGGCCAGCTCGGATTGGCTCGATCTTTCTCGGGATGTCAATGAAATCTCCCGGTGGCATTGAATCGAAAATACGAGGCGCATCTCTCTCTCTTTCTCTTTCTTTCTCTCCTGAGAAATATGATTCTGAAGCTTACCGCGCACGGTTGTATTATTTGTAGCGCGAGTATTCTCTGTAACCGACAGGAGCCTCCAACCGTATGGGACACCAGTGAATTGATGAACTTCTATTGTTTTATAACCATTGAAGGTTGGCTTCAATGAGAGAAAGAGAGAAAGAGAGAAAGAGAAAGAAAGAAAGAGAAAGAGAAAGAGAAAGAAAGAAAGAGAAAGAGAGAGAGAGATAGAAAGAGGAGGGAGGGGATCGTATGGCAGGGTTGATCAGCGTAGAATCTTGTTGATGATTTGCGTCAGAGCCAAACGTGCGACAATAATAATTGTAAAGATAAGATGACGAAGAAATACGGGAAATAAATAAAAAATAAAATAAGGAGGAAAAAAACAGAGGGTGGAAAACACCGTGACTATTGTAAACAGAAGAAGTCAAGAAAAAAAAAACAATAAACAGAAAAGATATGTTATGATGAAGAAGAAAAAAATAAGATCGTCACGTGACCAGGAAATGAGCGAGGGTGGACCTGAGTCGTGATGAAAGCTAACGCGCTATTATTTGCAAACACAAGCCCCCCGCCCCTCGACCTATTCAAGGACGTTAGGATCGTCCGATGGCCCACGGGAATCCGACCCGAGGATAATTGCTCGAGGACGCGGAAGGAACGAATATCGGAGGTAGCACGCGATCGTTTGGTCAAGTGTGGAGAATTAAAAAACAAAGAGAAAGGACAAAAATAACGGAAATCGGAAACTTGGTGGGGGGGGGGAATCGATTTTGTCGAAGAACTGACGAATCGTCGAAGAAAAAAATCGGAAGTGGCACGCGATCGTTTGATCGAGCGTAGAGAGTTAAAAAACAAAAATGAAAAGAAAAATAACGAAAATTACGTTGGTGGGGTTGATTTTGTCCAAAAATTGCTGAATCGCAGGAAAAAAATCTCGGGCAGTTCGATTGGACCGATGCTCGTGGCGAGTTTGAATTCTCGATATAATTAACATCTCAGACGACGAGTAATTGTCTCCGGGATGTTTGCCTCGGAGTCTTTATCGGTTTTAATCGTTTGCGGATGAGAGACGTCGCGGGAGATTGGCACGAGTCTCTTGCCGGGGACTGATCTTGCGTGTAATTCATTATTAGGATATGAAAACGTTATCAAACACACACGTGTCTTTGTGTACAGGCCAAAGGTACTCGTGTGTCTGTGTAAACGTTGATACAGAAGCGAGAGAAAGAGAGAGAGAGAGATAGAGAGAGAGAGAAAGATAGTTGAAGTACGTCAATTTCGTCAAGTTCGTCGGGACGTAATTGCGTAGTCGGAGCCCACACCGGTGACGAGTCCGTCACGTTTCCGGTTAGGCACGCGGTCACACTCCCACACACGGAAACGTGCGCGCACAAACACCGTGAGCTCAAGTTGAGCCAGCTCGGAAAGCCGAGGACTAATAGATCGAGATCTGTGTGTGTGTGTGTATTGATAAATAAATATACATATATGTGCACGTGTTTGTGTGTGCGTGGATAGACCGTCGAGAGAGTAATTGTCGGATGAGCAAGGCTGTAGCGTGACAAAGTCGAAGAGTCGTCGAGTATTTTTTTTTTCTTTCATTTTTTTTTAACGAGGAGACGAGAAGTTGGACCGAGTGAGATGGGCTTTTAATTCGCATTGAAATTAATTGGGAAACGATCATTAAAATTTTCCTTCCGAATTCAACTCGATGAGAATCATCGATGCACTTGTGTGTGTGTGTGTGTGCACTTTTTTTCTTTATTTTCTTTTTTCCTCTTTTGAGAATGAAAATAATATGTGCGATTTAGTCGAGATAATCGCGTAATTATGAGCGTGGGACTCTGTGGAATGCCCGCGAGCGTGTTTCAGGTCAAACACCACACAAATATTATATATGTGTGTGTGTGTGTGCATTTACATATAGACTCGAAGCGCGTGAGGCGCACACATACACACACACACACAGCCTCGAGGGTGTGCAATGAACGAGAACGCGGAGCGGAGAGAGGATACTTTCGATGGTTATTTATTCTTCGCGATTCCATAAGGGCGAATCACAGCTTGTAGGGAGCAGGTATGAAATGATTCATAAAAAAAAAAAGAAAAAAAAAAATAATGGAGAAAATAATGGAAAACTCGAGGAAAGGGAGCCAGATAACTGCGTCACATTAGAACAGGTCTCAGCCCTCTTTTCTTTTATATAATCTATATATGTATACGCGCGTTAGAGGCATTGGCATTGAATGAATCTCCGAGCCCATATATGGACGTCCATGAAAAAAATGCGTAGGTGATAACCCGACTCGAGAAGAAACGGGCAAACTCATTCGACAGGAGCGAAACGAGACATTTAGCATTAAAAGCGTTCACGCACCTGCGATTTCTGGTTTCTTTTTTTTTTTTGCTCTCTTTCACCGATTTTTATTGCCACTCAATTGCTTATAGATTTCTTTTTTTTTCGTGAACGAGACTCTCGACGAGCAGAAACGCGTGAAATTGGAATTTTATCTCGAATCGTCGACAATATTTAATACGAATGAACAATCAATTTCATCGATAATTAACGAGTGACTGGACGGTGTTTTTTTTTTCAATCATAAAACTAATTCTCTAAATTACAGTGTTTCTTTTCTACTGTTCTTATTATTTAGCCCATGATAATTCATTTTATTTCGAGCCCGTTACGAAAATATACTGTTGGAGGGGAGAGAAAAAAGAAAAAAAGATTTTTCACGCATTTCCGGGGCGACCTCGCAACGAAAAAATTCGTCGTAGCCGGTGTGTGTGTGAGAAAGAGAGAGAGAAAACGAGAGAGAGAGAGATAGATCGTAAAAAAAGCAATATGGCCGCTCGGGGCACTCCCCTGACGTCCCTCGAAAAATGACGACGCGAGCTCGTGTGCGTGTGTGTATCTCGCGCCTACGTCATGCCACACACACACACACCAATACACTTACGCGACATCAAAATTCGCTTACTATTTCCCCCTCTTCATTGACAGTCCGACATGATAAAACGTCGAAATGTCTGTACAACGAGAAAACAAATACAAAAATACTGCCCGTCGATATTAGAGGAGCGATTGACGCGTAATACAGACGGGCTATAGAATAGGAAAAAAAAAAAAATTCTTCGCCGGCGAGATAATCAAGATGGCCGACCAAGAGACACTCCTCTCTTGTCCCCCATCGTGCGCAGCGCGTGCGTCATTTTTTACGTTATATATAATTCGAGAACCTTACTTTTTTATATGAAAAAAAAATGATGATGAAAATGAAAATTCCGGCATTATTTTTATCGTGTGCTGTACGATAATTTGTTTGTTTCTTTATTGACTATAAACGATGTTCGTGGCTGGACGGTAGACTCGCGGGGATTCTGTCGGCGGATTGAACGTTAGAGAGCTCACGAGGCTCGCCCGTCGTCACGAAAGAAAAAAAAAAAAAAGAAAGACAGTCCTCCTCGTCGGCGCTCCAAGAATTCGAGAATTCGTACAACACGCACGCGATTTGCTATTCCCTCAAACTATCTCGAGTCTAATAATATTTATGAAAAAATTACTCACCTCACGAGTGCAATAAACGGCCTGGAAAATCAAGGCTTCGTATTTCAACGGACTCCCGTACACTACGATCTCACAGAGTGCACTGCCGCGACTGTAACGGATGCTGCCATCTTCGCTCGACGACCACAGCGCCAACTTCCGGTCGTTTGAATCAGTCGCACCCGCGACACGAATTTTTACCTTTTTTTCTTGATTTACATAATACATTTGATGTTTTTTATTGATTATTATTATTCGAAAATATTGGAATTAACATATTTGAGCTTGTAGCGCGTAATTGTCTTATGAATAATTCGCATATTCTGTTTGTAAGACACTAAGCCGTTAACACGTTTTTTAAAGTTTTATAACATATTTCGAACCGAATTTTTTGTAAAATAACAAACAAACGAGTCTCGCGAATCGTTCGATAAATATTTTTCAATAAATTCATCGATGTTATTTCGTAAAAACGCAAAATTCGAATGAAATATGCTGAACGTCTCCCTACTGCTGTTACGTGCACTGAGCGCGTCCCTGCATCAGCGCCACCTGCAACGATGCGTTGTTTTTTTCGGTACTAATATTTGATTTTGTGCCGAAGCACATGGTTGTCACAGTCCAGTGTAGAAAAAGTTTGAACTCGAGAATCGTTTAGCACAAACAAATATCAAAATGCCGAAATCAAAGAGAGATAAGAAAAGTAATTATTCGATAAAATTATTTTTCGTTGTCCGATTTTTGTGTTTTCTATCGGTTTGCTATTAATTTAAACAAAAATCGGAGTAACATAACCTACATCCGGTTGTTTAAATTCCATTGTAATATTGTTTATACGTGATATTGTTATGATTACAGTATCCCTGACGAAGACGAGCAAAAAAGGCATGGCCTTGAAAGAACATATCGTCCACGACATAAAAGAATGCGCTGAAAAATACCAGAGGATATTTTTGTTTGCCGTGCGCAACATGCGCAACATAAGGCTCAAGGATCTCAGGGAGGAGTGGAAGGACAGCAGATTTTTCTTTGGTAAAAACCGGGTGATGGCCCTTGGTCTCGGTAAATCTCCAGAGGACGAGATCCTGGACGGCGTTCACAAATTGTCGCAAGCCCTTAAAGGACAGTGCGGCTTGCTGTTTACCAATCGCCCAAAATCCAAAGTTCTTTCCTGGATGAAGGAGTTCGAGCAGGAGGACTATGCCAGGTCAGGCTTCGTGACCAAAGAAACGATTGTCCTGCCGGAAGGACCTCTAACCGAATTCTCACACAGTATCGAACCTCATTTGAGAAAACTCGGCATGCCGACTGCCCTTCAAAAAGGAGTCGTCACCCTCATCAAGGACTTCGAGGTCTGCAAAGCTGGACATCAATTGACGCCGGAGCAAGCTAGCATTTTGGTGAGTCAATGAATTATTTTTCACTTTGAAATATTTTTTGCCATTACAAAATTTATATCTATCATA
>JABMBV010003337.1:0-11073 GCA_018906735.1 Mesochorus sp. PSUC_FEM 10030011 | reverse complement strand
ACAAAAAAAAAAAAAAAAAAACAACAAAAACGAAAAAAAAAATCAAGTTTTCAGAGAGTCTTGATGCGCGTACTTTGGCTTATATATAAGCGCACCCAACATGTAATTGAGTTGCACACGTTTGCTAAAACTTTCACCGCGAGCGCGCGCCGATACCCGGCGTCGTTGTATATATAAATCGCGGTCACGTTACAACAGAGTTTTTTTCTGCGTAATTCTACAAATCCTGCAACGATGTGAATTCCTGTGCACAGCTCGATATACGAATAATCACAATAATTGTATAGCCTTCGTCCTCTTTGCTCGTGCATAAAATGCTCGGCTTATGAAAAATGTATCCTTGAAGCCTCGACGTGATATACGAACGAGAGAATGCATTGCACATTATAAAGTACATTCCCTCAGCTACAACCGATCTTCGACTCGATCTTTCGGATATTTGACAAACGAGTCAAAACTTTGATAGAAACGAGCCAAATTTTTCTTATTTAGAAACTGTATATATATATATACATCTGCGTTACTCTATTAATCGGATTGCCAAGAAAGATGAAGGAAGAAAAGTTGAAAAAGAGTCTCGGGGAGAAGCTTCATTGTTTTTTCGTCTTTATAGAGATAAGAGGAAAAAGAATGTTGGCAAGGATTTAGGGATCTCAAAGTTGAGGTTCTCGAAACGAGAATATATATATATACGTATATAGCTACCACCAAAAGAAACGTACAACGAAATAGAAGGATTGAGAGGGTTTCGCACATATTTTACAATAAACAATCGAGTACAGTCACGATACTGGACTTGAATAACGAAAAAACTTGATAACAATTGATGTATACTAGAAATAATACATCTTTGTCCACTGATATAATTGAAAAATGTGGGAAGTGAACTTTAGAGTCAAGTTAACGAACCTGATTCTCAAACTGGCCCTTAGTTGATGGAGAAGAAGACTCTCATCAGTAAATTTAACCTAAGAGCCGTAAAGTTGTTATTTCTTCGTGAAAATGCATCGCCTTCGAAATGTCATTTTACCTCAGGTAACGTCAAATTCAAGGTTAGTCTTTGAAATTGACACTTAGGCCATTTCAGTTTGAGCTCAATAAATGACGTGCACATTCGGTTACTTTACCAATTATGAACGTGTTCCGATATTGACTGACAGTACTATGAATACCAGCATTAATTAACGTTTCGAAAGGATATCTATAGAACTGACAATACTGTCAGCCAATTTCGGAAAATATTCTCTATTGTCTTAAGTAGTTTTTATCCAAGATCCGAAAACTTGATGAAACAATTTTTCGAAATATCAATCATACGCTTTACACTGATAAAAAAAATATTTCGATCAAACTAAATTTGCGAACATGGGCAGCGAAACGCCTGACTTTAACTTTTTAAAGCCCAACGGTTTCAATCGAAACCACTTTTGCATTTAAACGTTCATAACTTTGTCAAAAATAAATATATTTTTTATTTCTAAACACCAGCGACCCACAAATTTATACTACTTTTAAGAAAATGTATATAATACCATAAATTAATAATAATTCTGTAATTATAACACTATAAACAAATGAATGTTTGTGGTGAGAATTATAAAAAAAATGGCAAATTATCGAATTACGTAGAGCTAATAGGCTCATAAAAATAATTACTCGGAGAGTTTTTGGTGGCTGATTACGAATCCGAAGTCGGATTTTCAAAATTTTCATAATTCGATATGGCGGACTGACGAAAATTGTGTGTTTAAAACTTTGCATACATTTTTATGCAACAGCAAAGAAGCTTTCTTCAGTTCTTCAAAAAAATCTTAATAAACAAATTTTCAGAATTTTCGTAATTATTCAGCAAGTACATATGATCTTGTACTATTTTGAATTTGGAGTATTTTGTTATCTAATCAATTTCCAACAACTTTTCTCAATCAACTTGAGTTCGCGAACTATTTTGTATGTTAGAAAAACTGAAAAACAACTTTTTTCGATTTTAATTTTACAATAGAACTACCTTAATTGTACAACAAGATATTTTACTGAATTTAAATTCAGCTGATAAAATTATCCTTTTTTCTAAAGCCGAATACTATATTTCAACAAATCGCGTATTTTATGGTACTAAAAATGAAAAAAAAAAGCCGCGTGCATCCTACATAGTTGTTCGAACTATTTTTGTTCTCAGTATATTATATTATGCTATTTTTATCCTCGAGTCATTTGAGAATGAAAAATTTTTTTTAAAAAATCATGATCAAGTCTATGAGTGGGAGGAGATACGTCCGAGCACCAAGAGCGAAGGAAGAAAGAAGACGACGGCGCTGCTGCGCGATCGCCGTGCCGCGACGAGTTTCGCCTACTCGAGAGAGCGAGCCCGAGCAAAGAGGAGACGCGGAGTAGAACCTGTTTGACCGGTCTCTATCCTCGTTTCTATCCTCACCCGCGACCGATTCACACGCGATGGATCCTCCTCTTGCTCTCTGCCTCGAGTTGCTCTCCTCGACGAACGAACCACGCCTCGGATATATCCCTCGACATCTCTACTCTATATATATATTTACAACTTTTTCTCCAACTTTCCAACTCCAACTTTTCTATTCATTGAGAATTTTCAACAAGAAACAATGTGACTTTTGTTATATATTTTTTTTCTTTTATATCGAAATATCGACGAGACGAAGCTACGGAAAAGGATCCCAAGACCCTCGTGACAGTTCGCCAAAGAGCCAAACAAGTTCAACGTCTCGGCTGATAAACTCACCAATGACTCATGCAACAATCACTATAACAACAAAGAATACCTTGGCTTGAAAATGTTGCCTCTATTTTTTCACTAAAAAAAAGAACAAATTAGGAGCACTCTTCTCTACCTCTTCTCGCTGCATCAATTTTTTTTCTGACGGTGCGATTATTCAAAGATTCATCAATTAAGCAATTATTCGTTTTAAGGTTCAGTAGAAGCATAATTTTAGTGTACGCGAGAGTTCGAAATTATGCTTTGGAGAAAGAAAAAAAAAGAGTTGAGTGAGTTTAGTTTATTAAGAGATGAAAATACACTAATCAATATGATTGGAATTGAATAAAATTTGATGAATATATTCTTCAGTATTACACACGACAATGCACATTTTTTTCAGATTTTTTTTACACCTAGTTATCGAGTAATTGAGCATTAAAGCAGAGTTCTTATACCTATGGGTATTTATGTATTTATATACATAAAAACGCTATGCTTTAACACGTGAACTTCAATGTTTAATTATTCAAGAACTAGGTAGGAAAAAAATATGGAAAAATTGGTATTATTATATACAATATGCTAAAGAATATATTCACCAAATTTCATAATAAATAAGTAGTTGAATAAACAAAAGTTTCAAATCGACTCGACTCTGGATAGATTTTAGAGACGAAGGCAGAGAGTGCAAAAGATGCATGACAGAAAAGTCGATGGATTTTCCCAAAATTGGCGTTCGTAATAGTAAAGGTGAGGAGGTTGAAATTTCTGGATAGACGAAGAAAAAAAAGAGAGAGAGAGAGAGAATAAGAAAAAAAAAGATCAAGAGACATTCCGCCCAACTCATCTTCTGTATTTCTCACGTGGCATAAAATCTCCCCTTTGGATTGTGCCTGTTTTCCGGTTGCCTGGCTTGTATAGCAAAGACAAAAAAAAGCTCCGAGTTCAAAGTCATTGAGTTCCCAAGTTTCCTTGTTTCAATTTCTAATAATTTATTATGGCCCTCATACGAGAATAACGAGAATATAACGAGAATACGATCGAAAAGTCTCTTTGAACGCAAGTATTCTCGATAGAGCCATCTCTCACCGGACCACAATTCGCTTGCTCGCTAGATAAGAGCCTGCGAACTCTCGAGAAAACTCAATAAAGAGACGAGTCTTTTGATACGCCGACTGGTCGAGATCGGGTGTACACACGACTCTGTGAATAAGCCACTCGCGTTCAAACGATGCAAAAAAGCGTTGGCGGACTTTGAAAGTTTCAAGTCGTGTTCAAGACCGTTCTTATTTTTATTTATTTTTTTCTTCTCTGCCAGTACAAAAAGGGAGCTCTTGTAAGATCGTACCGGACATGTAAAATTACTCCGAGCTATGTTGCATCATCGTGACCAAGTTGTAACGTGTGATATAATGATTTGTTAAAAGGATTATCGTCACGGTTTTAAGAACTGTATAGCTCTTGTGTAAACGAAAGAAAAAAAAATGAGCGACCAACAACAGACAAGCTGAGTTAAATAATGGACGTGCTGTAGATTTGTAAGCTCTTGGACTCGTATCGATGGAAATGCCTGGGTAATGACGGCCCGTCTAATAATTGACACCCACGCGCACCACCTACGCTTCTCTCCCTTTTTATTCTGCCTTCTTCTACAGCTTCTTTTAAATGAACAAGTTTATTTGATAAAAAAAAATGGATATGAGAGGAGAGCAACATATTGATATAAAAAAAAAACTTTAAAGTGCTGTAACTAAAAAAGTATTTGATAAACAGAAAAAAAAATCTTAAGAACACAATTTAATTCTCTATATATAAAATAATCCTGGTCTTTTTCCTCATAAATCACACTGTTTTCGAAATATTAAACAAAACGCTATGGAAAAAGTTATGGAAAAAGCGGCAAGACGCTTCTTCTTAAATATAAATGAACTATATTTTTCTGTATAATAAAGAAATAACAAGGAAAACATTAATGTCATACATAAAATTAATAACAACATTCATTTAACCTTGCACATGCAACTGTATAACGAGATGAGACATGATTCATTCGAAGAAGAAGAAACGCAGGACGATTTCGCGGATTGTGGAGGAGAGAGAGAGAGAGAGAGAGAAGAATAAAAGAGGATCGTCCACTATAGTTATTTGTGTGTTGGTATATACACAATTGCATTTAAAATGTTGCCTTTAATGACTTGGCGTCGAGACACTGCCACGTCTCTTGGTATTTCTGAAATATACGGTACAAAAAGATACCGCTCAAAAAACCGAGTGTCCTCTGATTTTTTTTCCTCTTTTGAATTCATTAAAATTATAATTTATTCTGTACCATAACATTAAATAATTTTATCGTTTTTAAAAGTTTTATTCATTAATGTATACTTCTATTGATTGAGGTATATTTTATTCACTTTTTTTATTCAGGTATTAAGGTTGTCCTATTAGCGACAGTCACTAAGATTGTACTGACATTTTTTTTTAAACATTGTTGATAATCATACTAAAGTGGGTGTAAAATTCGAAGAAGCTTCAACGACTAAGAAAACAAGATATTTATAATTAAATATGGCAACTTTCCAGAATCTCCTATAAAAGCCCATATTAAAAGTTGTTATTTTCAAAATTAAATATCTTTTATAACTAGTCGATAAACCCTTCTCAAATTTTTCACAAGACTTGATATTATGTTCGAGGACATTCTTAGAAATTTTCAATAAATTCTTTTAGAAGAATTTAATCTGATGATTTTACGTGTATTTTTCCTATACTATTATGATTATAACGACAGGACAACCTTAAATCATTGTCATAAGTCCAGCAGAATTGTACCAAGCTCGTTTTTAACCGAAACACGCATGAATGAAAATCCACTTGAACAAATATAATGAAAAATATATGAAATAGGCTATCGAAATATTTATATGATACGAAAAAGGCTAGAAAAGTTTCGTGAGTCGAATCGCCTTCGTCTCATTTGTCATTCGGGCAAACATTACGATAACGCTCATTGACCCACACTTATCTCTCTATCGTTCTAATTTTCATGCAATCAAATATCTACAAAATATGGACAAAGCACGCGATGATATTTTTCACTGTCCAATTTTTACGCGAACTTCTTCAAACCTAATAAGAAAAATACGAAACTATCCGCGATGCAAAAATTTCTCGAGATCCAATTTCTCTAGCCGAGAGAATTTAAGAGTCAGGCAAAAGTTGCTCTCGATTTTACTTGCGGAATTCGGACAAGAATTTCATCTCTTTGTACATTCTGTTGATGCAAAATTTAGTCTCGCAAAGATAAAAAAAGAGAGAGAGAGAAGGAGAGAGAGAGAGAGAGAGCAAGAGAGAACGGTAGAAGTACTTGAAAATGGCCACTGGGCTGACAAACAACAGGTGACTTTTTTCTCGAGGCGAGCAGAGCTTCCAAGGACAAAGTTTGTGAAACAACGTTGGACAAGAGTCCCGAGGGATTTGCGAAGCCCACGGGCATATGAGACAACTCGTTCCTTGTTTACGGGGATTTCAGAGCTTATTGACCTTCGGCCCGTTTTTCCAGGTGGGCCCCGAGATACTCTGAGAGATTCTCTCTCTCTCTCTCTCTCCCTCTCTCTCTCTCTCTTGATGTATCAAGGCGTGCTTTTGAACTGCTCTGTTAAAAGTTATCGTATTAGTGGCAATTCTGAACTGTTTTTTGTGTATCTTATATCATTGTGCGGGTCGTGATTTTGTTTAATAACGAGCGTCGCTTTTTTCTGTTGTTTCACTCGTGGAGAACACTTTATCGTCGATTTTTATATTTTTCCTCTGAGATTTTGAATACCTCGATCGCGGCTTAACAGTGTGAGTTCTATCGGTGTGCTGTTTTTGTGTACATAGTTTGTGGACATAATTCTAAAAACACTTGCTTGGATTGTTTATGTCTCGAGTTCTTGTTTTGTTTTGATTAGGGTCAGTGAACTGACGAATTTATATATATCGAACTCATACATACGCGTGTGCGATTCAGACATAGCAACAACATCGGCATAATAACGGTCTGGTGCGAGTGTCTAGGTGAGAGTGAGTCGTTTTCAAGTTGTAAATATACAGACATTTAAAGGCTCCATAGCTGGCTACATATTTATTCAAGAGGTGTATAAGTATTGGTCCGGCACATACACACATATATATACGTGTATCGTATTATAGCTATACTAGAAACATGCCGATAAATTGTGGAATATGCAATAAGTTCGTCGGGGCTGATGACCTCGTCAGTTTGTGCGCCCTTGATTCACATGGCATCCACTCCTTGTGTTTGAAGAGGAAGCTGGGTATCTCTTCTATTGGGGAGCTCCCGCTTGACACATCTGTTTCTTGTTTCGCCTGTGGCAAAAGTGCGACGCGGTGTGTGGCTGGGGCCACTCCTGGAGCTGGGTCATCGAGATCGTCGGCTGCTTCGCGGGTGGTGAGAACATCGGTCTCTGAGCAACTTGACTCCATTACGCAGATTGTGCAGGACCTGGCTGTTAAGATGGGCAATTTCGACGCTAGCATTCGGGCGCTCCCTGCCATCACGGCTCGACTTGACTCACTCGATAACAGTATTGTTAATATCTCGTCAGCTGTTGCTGATATCTCAACCATTAAGGAGCAGGTGTCGGGTTTTGCGGAGCTTCAGGGTGATGTGCGGAGTTGTCTCGGACAGCTCAAGGTGGTTGCCTCTCGGCTCGATAGTGCGGAAACTAGGATCACCACACTTAGTGACTCACAGTGTGCACTTGTGGACCGTGTTGACCGCTTGGAGGCGGGCTCGTCGGAACCGACAATACCATCTCCGGATTCTCAGGTCGTGGGCCGACTTACTCGGCTCGAGTATACCTTGCATTCATCCGACCTCTCAATCGCGGGCCTGCCACAACTGGCTGGTGTTGACGATCGGGACCTTGTCGTATCGGTTTGTCGAGTGCTGAACGTCGCGGTGGATAGGAATCAGATCCTTCAGCACAGGCGTATGAGGGTTGTGGGACAGACTGGGAGGCCGGGCTCTCTCTTTCTCAGGCTGGACTCATCGGCGTTGCGTTCAGCGATTGTCTCGGCGAAGCGCGCGAAGGGTACTTTGCTTTCCAGTGAGGTGGATGTCTCCTTCCCTTCAGGTCAGCAGGTGTATATTAATGAGTTTCTTCCAACTGAACTCTATCGGCTGTATAGGCTTACGATGGCCACAGCAAGGGAGAAGGGATACGAGTTTGTCTGGCAGCGGGACGGGGTTATCTTCGTCAAGAAGGAACGTGGAGCAGTGCCTATTCGCATATCTCGAAAGGAGGACATTAATAAGATCATCTGACTGGGCCGCCCGGCTACGAGCTCGAATCCTCGGTCACTGTCTACTCAACCGTTGTTGAGTGAGGATCTGAGAGTCTGTCATATTAATGTTCAATCACTTGTGCCTAAGTTTATCGAATTTTCGATGTTTTTCCTCCAGCAAAAATTTGATGCTGTTCTTGTCACCGAGTCTTGGCTGAAGCCTCATGTTGCGGATAGTGTGGTTGAGCTGGAGGGGTATAACCTTGCGCGGTGTGATAGGGTGGGCAGAAATGGAGGCGGTGTATGCATATATACTCGAGCTGGTCTATCAGTTAGATTGGTTGCGTCATCTGCTACGTCGTCCCTGGATACTAGCATTGAGTACCTTTTTATAGCGATATCAGGCCGAGGCTTCCCAAAAGTACTTATTGGGGTGATATATAGACCACCTAAGATTGCCTTTTCTAATACCATCGAGGGCCTTCTCTCATCCGTCTGCCAGGAATACCCGTCTAAGATAATCATGGGCGACTGGAATGCGGACTTGTCTGTGGCGACCCCGGATTCAGTGTATCTGCGCAGGACCTTCGACTGCTTTGGTCTGGATATTGTCGCTTATGAGCCGACTCATCACACGGCGTCCTCATCAACGTGGTTGGATCTGTGCATCGTGGACTCCATCGATAGGGTCACGACCCATGGACAGGCCGCTTTGTCTTTCGCTCCGGGACATGACCTTATATTCGTGGTATATAAGCTCGCGAGACCGCGTTCCTTCTCCCCGCAGGTACAGCTGCGCCGTGATTGGAGGGGCCTTGAACAGCCGAGTTTCAGGAGTGGACTCATTGCGATCGACTGGAGGCAATGCACTCGTGATGGTGATCCTGGCTACGGTGCTGAGTTTCTTGCATCACGTCTGACTCTATTACTTGATCGGTGCGCTCCATTGCGCACTTACGTCATACGGCGGCCGGCTGCACCTTGGATGACTTCCACACTTCGGAGTGCGATTGAGGCTCGAAATAGGGCCTACCAGAGATACCGGCGAACGAAACGAGACTGCGACGGTAATGTTTTCAGGAGGCTGCGGACGGAAGCTAAAGTACTCCTTCTAAACACAAGATCTTCATATATTGCAAATCGCCTCGTGCGCTGTCGACAACCCAGCTTGCTTTGGGCAGAACTTCGACGGCTTGGTGTCATTCCGAGAAAACAGACGGGAGCGATCAACTTGGCACCGGCGGAGCTCAACGCCTATTTCTGTTCTGTCTTTGAACAAGCGCCGCCTGAACCCCCTCTTTCGCTTTTCAGCGACGCAGAGTTCGACGATTCGAAATTCTATTTTGCACATGTTACACCGGATATCTTACTACGCGTTCTTCGTCTGCCGGACACACACGTTGCAGGTCCTGACGGTCTTTCGGGTTTTTTCCTCAAGCACTGTTTCCCTATAATCTTCTCAACTCTTCTTGATATTATCAACTGCTCACTCACAACTGCTTCTTTCCCTAATTCCTGGAAACAATCGTACATTACTCCCATTCCCAAAACTCAGTCACCCTCAGCTCCTTCGGATTTTAGACCCGTCTCCATCCTTAATAATTTTTCTAAGATCATTGAACGTGTAGTCATCTTAGACATGATGGCATATTTATCCCGAACTGATCGTCTCGATCCGGATCAATTTGGGTTCAGTACTGGTGGCTCTACGCAGGCGGCGCTGATAAAAGTCCTGGACAGCGTTAGACTGGCGGCTGACCGAAGGGAGGTTACTCTGTTGGTCCTGTTTGACTTCTCCAAGGCGTTCGATACTGTCGATCACTCCCTTCTTATCGACAAAATGGCTGGATTTGGTTTCTCTCGGCAGGTGCTGAGCTGGTTCTGGTCATACCTCACGGGTCGCTCTCAGGCTGTTCGCACGGATGCAGGAGTTTCGGGATGGCTCCCGGTTTACTCTGGTGTCCCACAGGGCTCCGTTCTTGGGCCGGCGCTCTTTTCATTATTTGGAGTCGATATGAGGCGCGAAATTGAACATTGCGAAATTGTAAAATATGCGGACGATTTACAAATGTATGCGCATTGTCAACCGAGCTCGATAGCTGATACTGTGCGGCGTATTAATGAAGATGTAGTGCGGCTCTGTGCTTGGGCTGATCGGAACCGGCTTCGCATCAATTCGGCTAAGACTAAGGTTATGCTTCTTGGTTCATCTCGTTATCTAAATACTCTTGATGCGTCCTTGCTGCCCCCTGTTGTTGTCCGAGGTGAGGCGATTCCGTATGCGTCGGTTGCTAGGAACCTCGGTCTCCTTATCACACCCTCCCTGAATTGGCGTGAGCACATCTCCTCGATCTGCAACCGGATTCACAAATCGCTCTATCAGCTTAGGATAAATCGCTGCGCGCTCACTTCCGATTTGCGCCGACTTATGGTTACATCGCTGTTATTACCGCTTTTCGACTACTGTACTATAATATTATTTGATGTTACCTTTGTGGAAAATCTGCGTCTTCAACGTGCGATGAATGCTTGCGTTCGCTTTATTTTTAATGTTAGGAAATCGGAGCACATAACGCCGTTTTATCAGCGTCTAAAGTGGCTTAAAGTCTTCCAGCGGCGGTTGTATTTTCTCGGAATTTTTATGTATCGGGCTTTCACTGACGGAACTCCGTCGTTTTTCGCTAGTCAGCTAAAATTATGTACTTCCGTTCGCTCGCGTCCGACTAACTTGCGCGGCTCAAAATCGCTGCTGGACTTGGCAGTACCGGCGACTAGGACCGAGATCTATAAGAACTCCACTTTCGTTGCGGCGATTCGTTTTTGGAACTCCTTGCCTGAGTCGATTCGTAGGTGCACAGCCCTTCCGGTTTTCAAGCGGAAATTATACACCTATGTGCTCGAAATTGACCCTTCGTTTGGCTTGTGAGTAAAGACGATTAGGATGACGATCACTATTTCGTTTTATTTTATTTAATATTATATATCTATTCTCGGTTTGCGTTTGATACGTGTTTCGTATTTTTATTTTTATTTTTATTTTTATTTTTTTATTT
>JABMBV010003326.1:0-31875 GCA_018906735.1 Mesochorus sp. PSUC_FEM 10030011 | reverse complement strand
CAATTAATCAAACCAAAAGTTATTTATTATAAAATATGTATAAATAATGTAAACATTTTTTTTCTAATTGTAAAATATGCTACTAATATTTCAAATTCCCCAATGACCAAAATAATCAAAAAAACTCATAAAAATCATGAAAATCCGATACGAAAATAGGATGGATGATCCAAAGCGCACGATGAATTACGCACGTTGAATCTCCCGGGGAGTTTATGTCTAAAAACAAATTATAATCATGGCCGAACCGTTTAAACGCGTGTACGTAATCAGAGAGAGAGAGAGAAAGAGAGAGATGTGCAACCACATTGGAGATGCGTTGGAGCACCGCACCCTCTAAGCCTCAATTGGACATGAGGTCTGGAGTGGACATACGCACGGTCCACGTCTGTGGCAACTGCAATTTTCGCGCCTGTGTGTATATGCGTGTAAGGGGGAAATATCGGGTAGATATATTTCTATATATATATGTATTTATGTATGTGTGTGTCCAGCAGGAGAGCCGCAGCGCGTTCCACCCGCCAGCAGGTAATCGTTGCAGTAGGTAATGCGCCGGCAATGCGGTAGCCAGTAGTTATAACGAGAGCGAGGGGCAACATCAGCCAAGCCTTCATACACACTCAGACGTACATATATATATATATATATTAAAGTACGAGTGTATCTAACCAGTAGCAATAGCGAGAGAGTATGTTGCCTCTCGCTTCTATATAATGTATATATACGATATTTTGCCCTACGGGCCATCGAGAACGCCCGGTAGAAAGTAAAATTACACGGTTACTTCTCTCTTTCTCTCTTTCTCTCTTTCTGCGATCACCTCGGTTACTTACGAGCCCATAGCCAAAGCCCTCCATCCTCTTTATACACGTTATATTCCATTTCTATACTTGCTACCCGTGTTCATGAGCCTCTTACGAGAAATTCCAGACACGTACTCGAATTATATTGAATTTTAGGACGGCTCAAGAAAGATCTAATGTGAGAACATTATTCTCTTAAATCGTTACGATCCTCAAGATTCATTTGATTGGCCAATTATCTTATTCGCAAAAAATAGGAAAATGCGTGATTTATGGATGTTTTTTTTTGTTTTGATCTCTACGTTCTTGGAGGTCGATTTGGATTGGTCAATTACTTGATTGAGAAGATAAGAATTATTTCATAATTTATTGGAAATATGTGGGAAAGGGGGAAAAAAAAAATTTGTAATTCATGGAAGATTTATTGTTTTTTTTTCTTGAATTATTATTACCATTATTCGATTGATGAATTATTTAGTTAGAGTCGAAAGATAAAAGAGAAAAAAAAGTATTTTTAATACGAAATTTCGTAGAGGATTTTTCGATTCGCCATGAAGAAATACGTTCCTTTTCAGGCTGCTTCAGCTTGATTGTGCACGCACAGAAAGGTTTCTAGTTAATAACGAGGAGGAGTGTTGGTGGTCGATTTGCATATTCAAACAAATTCGATTTATCAGGAGATCCAGAGTGGAGGAACAAAGCTCCAAAAAGTTACTCGGCTGAAGCTTTCAGCGCGATATATATCCTGGGGTGGTTTCTGGAGTTGATTTCACATCGACTGAAAGCCACTCTTTTTATTCCCTCCGACGGTATGATCGTAAAAAATTTTACCCCTTCGGTGAACGACCGTGAAGTAACGGAGCTCTCGTTATCGAATCGTCGTAAGATAAAAATCGAACGAACGTTTTTACGCTGTTCGATATATGGTCGGTTGGATTTCATCCGCAGACAAGAAAATTCATTCTCATTCGTAGAGCGACCGATCGTTGATGAGTCGCGACAGGGGTGAGGATGAATGACTGCGGAATTTGAAGGCTGCTGCGACGATTTTAAATTCGTGAAAATTTCGGGGTCGATAACCTCAGGGCAGACAAAGTTTCCAATATCGTGTACTCTCACTCTCTTCTCACTTTTTCGTCCTCTGTTGAAATATTAGTATCTACTTTGGACTTGAAAATATTTAACTCATTAATTCCCAAAAAAAGAAATACGAGAAATTTTTTCATTAACTTTGACGTATTACCAAATTAATTGAAAATCATTAGTTATTTACGAAACCTTATTCTACAGCATTTTTGGAATTGCTCTTTCGAATCTATTTTAGTACTTGAAGTTTCATTCGATTTTTAAGATATTATTTTTAAAAATAACTATCAGAATCTCCAATAGTCTTGGAAGACCATATGAAATTCTAATCCAAGACCTCTTATTTGGAGTTGAACGTGGAATGAGTAGAAATAGCAATTTTAGATCTAAATTAAGTATTAAATGCAGCTATCCCGAACAAATCCTCCAAAGTCTAGAATTCAGGTTTTAAAGATTTTCAAAAAAAGAAAATATTTCGATTGAAGTAACATACAGAAATACTGACGTTTACGAGCTGCCAAATGACTGGTTATCGGCACGATTTACTACAAAACTGAAGCCACTGCGATCCTTCATAGACCGTTTAGTCCCCGGGCTGCCAATCTCTAATACGCACCATCTAATGCTTCCATATCGTTGCTCAATGTACACAGGTACACTTAGAACGGTTATAGATATAGAAAATAAACGGTTATACGGCTGCGTCGGTAGTCCTGGTTAAATGCCTCGTAAGACTCGGTCTTGTGGATAGCGGTACTAAAATGTATCGTTGTAGAAATCAATATATATACATATATGTGGCATAGATATCGCAGAGACTCGACGGAGCTGTTCGATTCCCTTGTGAGCTCTCCTGGTACATCTACACACACACACACATAGACATGGCAAAACGGGACGAGCTCTGAGAGGCTCTAAGTAAATGCACCGATGAATAAGTAAGGATGGGAAGGAACAGACTGAGTTAGAAGCGTATAGATGTATATATACGAAAGCCTCGATTTTGCTGGGAGCTAGTGAGGAAAGGTCCTCAACTCGTCTATCTCCCGATATCCCAGATAGAATTCTTCGTCATGGGTTTGCGCCTGATGGCCGGAATGTATCCGGCAGAAAATCTCACGGGAAAACTGGAGCAACGTCGATATTTCGATCCTGCTACCCGTTATCACCCGTTCGGTCCCTTAAACCGCACGAATTACTTACTACAGCAAAATCCCTGCCAGAGGAAGTTGATAAGATTTGGGGATGGAATCGTTTAGCACAAAACCGAGGGTGTCCAGCCCTTAGTAGATTGAAAAAATGACGTTGATTTATCCTGATGAATTATTTATCATCGCAGTTATATACATAATTAATTTACGGAGTTAGGATGACGTTAAAAAGAAAACATCAGTATGGAAGATCATTGGATAAAACGGTTGAGCTGAAAACTGGGTCAGTGCCTTCTCTTGATAAATGTTTCTAAAGACAAATCCATCAATTTTATAAAAGTCGACGCGAGAGAGCATCGACTGAAAGGAAGAATGAGACAGGCTTGAAAGCCTGGAAATTAACAATAATGAATAATACATTTGTGAGCTTGAGTCTGTGTCTCACTCGCTCTTTATCTAGGAACTTGAGATTTCGCCTCATATTGTGACACTTTGGCTCTGTCATGCGTCTAAGGCACGTATTCCTTGGGCTTTATTAACTTCTCGTTCGTATATATCGTGTGTAGTATACATATATCTCTCTTGCATCAATATATACATATACGTATGGAATAAATACGTATATAGATATATACACGAAAAGGGTACGTACCACATGGAACGACTTGATGCGCCCACGTATTCTCTTCGTCGCCTACGCTTACACCAACGCCCACGTAAGAGCGCGGGGCTTGACTCTCTTTATAGGCAGTACCGAGATTGAAAATACACTTAAGATATATAGTATAGGCGCGAGTACAATGTCTAAGCTTTGAAGCATTGCATGGGTACGCGTAATTACGAGACTGACGACGCGAGAGTGTGCTCTCGCGAGCACACACGAGGCACTGTACATGTCGATGGCAAAGTGGGTATTTGTGTGTGTGTGTGTATGTACAAAGACAGAAACATCTCTGAGAATAATTTCTACGGTTCTAATTGACCGGATCATTGTCCTGAGATTTGCTGTAATGAAGAGATTCCTGAGGAACTGGTGGAGTGCAATACCAAAGAGAATGATTTATTACTGGATAAGTTTTTTAAATTCACATTTAAGGAGGCACTTGTGAAATAATCATATGAGCATCAGGGTATAATGTGCAAAAAAATGTGCAAAAAAATTTAGGAAGTCTTCACTATCTGACAATCGAGATATTTAGTGTTTAAAATTGCAACTTTTATATGCTTTCTTTTGAAAAGTTACGAAAAAATGATGATTTCAATATTTAATATCTTCTCAACAGTATGGTAAAAGCGTTTGAACTTTAAAATTCGAGTTTCTACGACAATTATCTTTGTATAAAAAAAAAATCGAAACCTAAATTTATTTTTAGATTCATGCAAGTACAGTTTTAAGGGAACGAGGTTATCTGAGGATAAATTATAATTGGAGATGAATAAAATTGGAATGATCGGTAAGAGCTTCTATTTCGGCTTATTGGCAAAACATCTGGACTTCCAATATTGAGTGGAGCGAGAGAGAGCTTGAGTAAGATATTCTTAAAAAAATCGATGGCTTGTCCAAACCATCAACAAACGCCCGAGACTATCGACAGGGTGTCGAGCATTTGTAAACTGTCACGAGTAGTATCCAATATCTCGGAGACTTTAGAGCGTTGAAAGTTTCCAAGGAAGAAAATCTAGTTGGCAAATGTACGCGGGACGTTCCTATATAACCTTTTCTCCTCTTCGAGGAATATCCTGACAACAAGCCGGAGATAGGTGATCCAGTTGGGGCGAATGTACGAGGTCTGTTGTTGGCTCTTGGACAAGACCTCATAGATTATTATGCAACAGGAAAGTGCATCTCGCGTCGAGCTTGGGCTTGATTCTCTCTCTCTCTCTTTCTCTTTTTCTCGGCAGATACTATATTTGTATTTCGGAGAGAAGCAACTGAGTGCGAAACTCGTTGTACACAACGTTCGATAAGAAACTTCGAGTACACGAGATTCTCCTTGCCGCCACCGCTATACCGACCCACGTGTGTATAAAACCTCCTTATGTCCGCCATTCTCTCCATTTGGAAATCGTAAATTAACGATCGACCGACTCCTTGGGCCTTGCTTTTCTATTCTCTACGTTCGGACACGCGAAACGCGAATCTAATCAGCCAAACCGATTCCGGATGGACATTCGATAGACGTCAATCCGATTGTGTAACCCTTGGAACACCGAAATAACTCACTGGTTATCATCGAGTTCGATCAGTCTTTTACGAATGAAAACTTTAGTTGGCACCCATTATGTCAATTCGCTTCTAAATACCAGAATCATCCGGCATGGAAGTTTATTCTGGAATGCCATCATTTAATTATATCGCTGATCTACAGCTCGCGTTTAATCCGCAAGCTGGCGATATCTTTAAATAACATAGAAGTTGCGATGATATTGATAGGGATATTGTGACTGGAATATTAGAATCTTGTGACCTAATGTGGTGGTGCGTTGATCCTACCCACATATAACACAGTACCTTCACACAAGTATTTCTGTGTGTGCGCAGTGCTGAGAATTTAATAACGATTCGATTGGAACAGGGTGCCCGTATGTTACGCGGAAATTTGCTGGATCATGAAGCGCGACAGCTGCAAAAGGCTGAATTTACCGTTGGGCTATCTCGCCGGAACATTTTCCGTAAAATAGCCTGACCAAGACACCCGCTGAATTGATGGATCAAATGATTGAAATGATGTATGAATATTCGTTAAAAAGATGAAGAGACAATTAAGAGAACGGCGAATGAGATAAAAGTCAATCTAAATTTATGAGGCACGCAACATACAGCGGATACGCAATGGTGCGTACATTTTTTTCCGGCTCCCGAAATTCGTCGGGGAGCAGATTTTGACAGAAGCTCACGAATAATTAGAGCGATTCAACGGTTTAATTGAATCGAGACCGGATAGGTGGGGAGTGTCAGAAAGGGACCGGAATCGCAAGAGAAATCGTTAAATTCGTGCGACTGCGCGCCCTTGTGTATGTGCTTGTGCCTGTGTTTGGATGCCGGATACGCGAGTGTCCACATGCGGGAAGCAAAGAGAGAACACGCGAGCCAAGCGGGCAATTTATTGCAATCAGTGTCGGAGGGCCGGGTATAAAAAAAAAAAGTCCACGCGAAAGAGTGGAAAATACCGGAGGCCGTGTGTGCACACGAGTACGATCCCCGCATAGTCGGATGGGGTTGGCGCGCGGTTTGTACAGACCCTATGTGATTCAAGGGATAAGAGAAGGAGTGAGGTGAACAAGAGTGAAGGAGAGTGTACGCGGAGCAGGATGCGCCAACTGCGAATGAGACAAGGAGGAAGGGCGGAGAATGTCTCGTGGGTGGTTTTAGCGACCACCGTAAATGGCAACGATCACGAGAGGTCAACGGCGGCCAAGCGGGGAGGAAAATCTCTTAACAAACATCGCTTCGATCAGCACGATCCAAAAAAGTACCAGCATTATCAGCATTTCATTGTTTAGGGCGAATTAAGATAGATGTTGGATTAAAAACTAATTACGTTCATTGATGACCCACAAAATTGATTAATATGACAGGAGGATTTGAGCCCACTCCAAACATATTGGCACCAGCAGTAATCCTCAATCAAGCAACCCAAAAACAGTAGGCAAGAGGCTAATTGTCCGCGTTAACTAGGTCTGGTGTCTGAGCTCAATTCATCAGCGCTCCAACCAATCACCGTGCGACTCTTCAATTTGTCGATCTCATTGAACAGGTCCTTGCCAGGTCGTACCCAATGTACGATATCCTGGATCGAACGATTTAGAGGTTCGTCAGCGAATCATAGTTGAACATCGGGCTTTCCAAACATTGTTGAAAGGCTGACTGTGCACAGCACAGTTGACATTGTAGCGCATGAACACGATCCGGAATGAGCATCAGAGAGTGAATGATAGATCCGGATTCCTTTGTACTTCGTAATTGTGCACAGGATCTCGGCTGCTGCTGGTGTATTGCTGCCTACTACCATGTGTGGAAACTATGCCCGAATCTGCCTTCGCACCGACATGAATCGCGGACCCGACCAATGTGGATTTTACTCTCTTTGCATGAACACACACTGACACACCCACATGCGATACGACGCTGCTGCAAACCTGAGGTAACTCACTATCGTTGCTGCAGCGAATGGACGTGTTGACTCTCTGCCGTTGTGTACCGTGGTCCCTCCACAGTATACTCCTGCCTCAATCTCTCACTCTTGGTGTACCTGCTTCTGCTGCTGCTCTCTGTGCAGGTCTACTTCATCGTGTGACAAGCTTGTCACTGCCACAGTTTCCTAATCGCTTAACAAAGCCTCTTTAGATCACACTAACGTCTGAAGTACATGGCTCTAATGCGTTCAACGCTATGTTGAATATCTACAAAGCTTTAACCCACTATTCTCGACTTCTGCTTATAATCGATGTTGGAAAATTGGCATATGTGCGTCAGAAATGTGGGTCACTAGAAACACTGAAGGTAATTGGGTAGAGCTGAGACTTTGATGATCTAGAAATTATAGATGACTTCATCCGATATTCTGTTGAGCCTGAAAACTGATCGGCATCATTTTAACACCAATTTTGTTAGCCAAATGCCTATGACCTATGACCTATGCCTATGACCCAACCGATGATCGGCGAATATCACATTCTTTTTTTTTTATTCCGTCATCATCTGCACTCATGTCCATTCCAATGTTTTCTAACCAACTCATACATCGTGTGTGTTTCATAATATCTCGTTAATCGAATTACAAGACACCTGTGTTTGATGTTTTTTTCAGTATTGATAAAGGGTCAACGATAGGTCAAGTTACAAATCGTTCGACTGAACGACATAAAAAATGGATTGAAACTGTGCCAGCCGTTGGTATCCATATTCCTTTTTTTTTCGTTTCCTCTTTTCCTCTCTATCGCTGTGTCCCATTCCGATCTTTTTGTATTGAGCGAAAACGCGAATACGTTTAGTTTATCCATTCGTTCGTATCGTTCTCTATTTATTTTCTGAAATCCTCGCTGACATTTGGGTGGCTAGTCGCATGTGTGGCACACATATGTCGTTCGGGATAGCGCGTACAAAGCTTTATATATAGGCGTTCGGTGTCCAGAGGGAAAATTGGTTGACCGTGTGTCCTAGGTGAAACTGGCCGTTTATGTCGCACTGCGGACGCATCGTCGTCATCGCGCACGTTGCCCCTCGTTGAGTGCTTCGTTAGAACGCAGACTGGGAGGGCTCGCACGCGCTTTATATATACGTCAATTAACGTAGGCCGAGTGTGTAATCGAATTAGATCAGGGTTTTTTGGGATTCGCAGCGGCAGAGCACGACCCTAGTCAGCCGAAAAGACGTCGCAACTTTTGCGTGACAGAAAAAAATGTCTGCAGTAAGCACAATATAGACTTGACTACGGATTGTATCATTGGACCAATGATTTTGTTCCTCATTCTAATCAGCGAAGAAAAGATGAAAAAGACATGAGGTTATTTGTGCTGACTGTCGTAACTAAAGGGTGCAAAGTATAGCAAAAGGATGCGAGGCAAAATAAAAAGCGATGGAATCCGATGAGTCGGAATAAAAGATGGAGGAAATCAAACGCCTCTATCTTCGTATTCACTTTTTCCGTACACACGCGCTATTGTTTATTTTTATTTTCTGATACGATTGATAAAAACTGCTGCAGGACTGTGATCGTTTCGTTTTCCATAGCGTTTCTGTGAGAATTTGACGCGTAATCCAGCTTCGACAAAAGCGTTCCGTTTCAACGAACTGTGAAAGGTAAGAACGCTGTTTATTTCTATCTGCACCATGTAAGTTTAAAAGAACGTGAGGAATTTTAGCATGTCGAGGTGAGGGAAAAAGAGAAACAAAAAACACGTGTGCTGAGGAGACAGAACGAGAGGTTCGATATTTGCTTGCGAACTCGCTAGTGTCCTCTGGGGGACTCCCTAAGCGCGAGTACTCCTGAGCATACAATATTTCCGGCGCACGCTACCTCTCGAGCGCAAGATGGTATACAAAGTATATGCATGTTGGTATTCATATAACGATACATACGTGTGTCTGTGTTCCTACGTGAGTCCTGACTCGTTGCGTCACGTTCTCGTCCTGCTCCATTCTATTTGCCTCTTAACTCCAGCTGTCTTGCTATCCTCGTTTTATGGATATAGTACACAACAGGGAAAACTTGCTGTTCCACAAGATTTTCGAAGTCCTGGACTCACTATTCTGAATCTCCTCTCTTTCTCTATCTCTATCCCTGGTTTTTCTCCCATCCTATTCATTTTTGTTACACTCTCTCACACACACATGCATGCCCACATAAACACAATTTATATTTAGTGAATCCACTCTTTGCTCGATACTTTTTATTTTCTCTCTTTTATTCTCGTCCTCGTAGCTGCTGCAACATGATGTTATTGTGTACTCGATTCAAGCGACAAATGCTCGCTGAGATTTCCTCGTATTTTTCAGCTTAACGTTGAAATTCTTTACTGCGCATGAGATAAGTGTCCTAGTTCGTGATGTCCCAGTTTTTTTTTTATGCTCTTCATTGTCGACATCAGAATCATACTTCTCCTGGTTCTCGTCTTTTTTTAAAATAACATTTTTTTTTTAAACAAATGAATTTGTTGGATTGTTCGGAAGTTACGTATTCATAAACATTCATTGATAACCATCATTTATTGTTTACTGAAATTCGTCACTGAAAATTCTGTCAGAAACTCGAAAATTACGTCATCTTTACGTAAACTGGATTTACATGTGTATTTCTAGTCTCCATCATTCGTACACGCTTATCACATTCACATTCCTTCCATGTCGTTTCCTATTCCGATATTACATTGATGCACGTGGAGCAACTGAAGGAAAATTAATTAGGCTAGGTGCGAGCCACAATTCAGAGTTGCGGCAAGGCTTCTTGAGCCACTATACTTCGAAGACGTTGAGAGAGAGAGAGAGAGAGAGAGGTAAAATGGTGAGAGAGTCAAGCTATTCTGTGTTGTACAGCTATCAGAGATCGAGGAAATTCTCCCTCTGTCTTCCTTCCTCTCTGCTGGTTCAGAAGACCAGGTTCCGTATTCTCTGTAATATAGTTTTGGCTCGACTGTGCCAGGCGTCCCAGCCAAAGCTTACTCAGTGTAGCATAATATCGCTTATTAGAAACGGGGCTGAAGTGAGAGCCAGCCAGAGTCTGAGTGAGAGTTACATGACTCGTATACATCACCGAGTGCATCCCTCAATTCCAGGCCCGTTGGTGGGAGATGGAAGATTGAGTCGCTTGTAACGAGGAGCAGAAGGAGAAAGCAGAAGAGAAGAAGGAGGTGGGTTTGTTATAAGCCAAAACCATCGATGGGGTTAAGGAACGCGAGTTGAGACTGGAGATGCTTAACTTGCCAAGTCAAACACCCTATATAGAACTCGAAATATCCAAAATTCGTCAGAGTGTAAGATACCGTTAAGATCGGGTCGAACGCGTCCTATGAAACTCCTGATGACTCCTTTCCTCACCCTGAACCCTTGAACCAGCTCAAAACCCGCTTCTTCCGAACCGCCGTCGGAGCCATTCCCACCATCGGCTATTTCCCTGACCACATCAAATGGAAACGCTTTCAACTAGCAAAGTATATCTTTTGCCTTATGTCTGGCAAGCAAGAGAGTAGCGAGAGTATAGAGAAAGAGAGAGAGAGATTGTGGGCATTGAACGAAGGAAGGGCATCAAACCGGATGAACTTTGGCAAAGAGCGAGACAGAAACGTTCGCATTCCCGAGCGCGTGGTTGGCTCAGAGTTAGCGTGGATTCTGGGGTCCAAGTTATAGTTTCAAAGTCGCGAATCTATATGTAACGTCTACGCTATAAATTATTATAGACATGACTGGAGAAGATTTTATTCGCATCAACGGAGAGATAACCGGCACCGCGAGAAACATTCCGCGTGTCTGCGAGCCAGTCTCACGAGGCCTCGTTCTCGCACTTCTCTTATTTCCCCGCGTATCTTTGATGCCTCCGCGTGGCTTAAGGGTCTTTTTCTTCTACGAAATTCGATTACACGCGGTCTCGAACGTGCCAAATATATCAAGGAAAAAAACTGTGTGGGCGATAAGTATTACAACACCCCATATAACGCCGGTGAAACTCACGCCGTCACGGGTTTTGTCACCCGGTTCATCAATTCGCGAGATTGAAAAAAGAAAGGGCGCGCATTCCTGGTGGCTCATCGGGCGTGAGACGTGTGCGGAGATCCTACTCGATCTCCCTCTATCTTTTTCGCCCTTTTTCGTGTCTGCACTCGATTCCATCTCTTCGCATATCCTCTGGTATCGACACACACACACGCACACATACTTTTATATCCGCTGCGAGGCTCTTGACACCACGCGCTTTCCGATCATTTTTTTCTTCGCACCTCGTGTAAATAAGCCCGGATCACTGCGTAGACACGCGGCCACCTTTCCCGAAGGGTTGTTGTAATCTTCCAGCTTCACTTTTCGCAACGTTCTTTCTTGTATATGCGTGCGCGCGTCTGTGCCACCGTCAGTTGGCTTCGAAGGAATTTTCCTTCTGGTGATTCTGTGAGACGGATTGTGCTATCAGAAGAAGAATAGATTTTTCCCCGTTGGAGAGTAACGCGACGACGGGTAACAGGAACTAGAAGGGGAATATCGATTTTCAAGGCCTCTTCAAGTTCCGCGAAGGCTCTACGGTTTTACGCTACGAAGATTCGGATTCACATGTACAAATAAAAATGACGGAGGTATTGGTGTGGCAAAAATCTGTCGATGTGATTTTGAGTGGATTTTATGTGGGTGAGTGTGGATATAATATAGAAGAGCGAAGGATACGGAGAGGAATGGGAGGGGGAGAAGTAGAAGGGCTTTCCAAAAACCTTTTATACGAAAAGTTCGCACGAACGGCGCTATAATCTCGATGCATTACGGATCTCACGGTACGATACGTCCGTCTCGGTATTCGCGGGCCCTCTATTTCTATCGGCAAAAGTGAACGCTCTGTTCCATTTCGATGAAGGGCATCCCCAACGTGACATAGAATCGGATCGATGTGGCGTATGCTTTTTCTTTCCGTTTATCGGGTAAACTCTTGGCTAAAGCGGATGAAGAGCCGAGTATATTTTTCAACGTCACTATCAGATGATTACAATTTTCTTGAACGGATGTTGACGGTTCAATTTCTCATTGGGTCACGGACATTGATATGCAGATTTAATTAAAAAGACAATTTCGATGTTATTCGATTGTATTTACCTCTGCCTATATAGAGAAACGCCGAGCATATTTTATAATGTCATTATTCTAAAACGGGAATCCACAAACTCTCTTGTTTTCATAGACCGGGCTGAGTTAAACGTAAGAATCTTTCGGGAAGCATCGACTTGTAAATTAGGCGCAGCTCGCGTTCTCCATTCTCGAACAAGTACACAGCCGTGGCTCTAGAATAACTACCGAGACTTTCTATATCTCGTCTACTTCGATTCCCAGGTGACGCCGCTCGCTCGCGCGACATAGAATGATTAAGAGAGAAGAAGCTGACTGGCGAAGTAGAGCGAAAATCGCAGATTGAGATAAGATGAAAAGGAGTAGGGACAATAAAAAGGAAAAATAATGGAAGAGAAAAGTCGAAAAAAGGATAGGGAAGAAAGTCCTCCTTTTCGGTAAACCCGCTCCACATTCAAAAAAATGTTTATTCAATTTAAGACCTTTGTTTCGTAGCTCACGACGAAATATCAACTTCTCATCCCTCACCCGCGGATAATCACCTCTTCTTTCTTTCATTTCTCTTATCCGAAATTTCTTCATTTTCATCTTCATCTATAATGCGTGTCTCAACATTCCGCTCGCTCGATGTATAGGCCCCGGGTATATCTCTGAATTCTTCTCTCGTCTTCTCTCAACTCCACAGCATCGTATTACGAATTACGCGACTTTCTCGACTCTCCGACACCGCTCGTCCGTCTGTCTGTCCCACCGTTATTAGAGTCGTTTGACGCGGGGAACGAGTAGAGCACACGCGAGCGCGCCCTAGCTCTTTTAATGAGATTCTTAAAATACACTTCCGACCCTCTCTCGCGGACTCTATTCTCCTTTTTCATATCCCCCTCCCCCCCCCTCCCTTCCTCTCTTTTCGCTCCCTTCAACCTGTTCTCTCGTATTTCCTTGTACTTCTCCATATACCCTTTTGCTATACACCTACACAATCCCAATCTACTATATACATATATATATGGCGCGCTCGAGAGCTCCTTTTTCTTTGTCTTCATACTCGAGTGGAGGCAGTCGAGAGTACGCGAGAGTTGTAAAAGCGCCTATAATCGCAGTTAACGGAGTTAACACGCGGTCCCATCGGACTTTTGTCGCTTGTTGCGCGCTGCTTTTTGAGCCCACTATGCATCTGGCACGTCATTAATGATTTTTGTCGAAATAAAACGTAGTGAGAAAATAGGAACGTAGGAACGAAAAAAAAAAAAAAAAAACGTTGAAATTACTCAAGCCCGCACTGTCATGAGAAGATCCTGAGATATCTACTGGTTATTTATTGTCAAATGGATATTTATTGTCCGGAGGATATTAAAACCAATAACGAATAAGCTATATACATTGTGGATGAGAGGCATCCGAGATAAGCCTGTTTCGATTGATCGACTCATCTGCTTCGAGGTCACCCGCTCGTTAGAGTAAAAGCTTCGACGTTTTTCTCTCTTTTTTAAAAAATTTTTTTTTTAATATCGTATGCACATAATCGTGTTCTTTGGACGCTGCGGTTTAGCTCTTTTTTTTTTGGTATTAGTTTATTTTCTCGCGTTGATAAGCGCTCTCGATACACGACCACCAGGAATTCCCCACTATTCCTTTTTTTTTTCTGTTATAACTTCCTCATCGGGGCTTCGGGGACGCGCGTGTGTCGCTCAGCTCGAGGGTGACAACTGGGTTAACCCGATTATTATAGTCATGCTCTCGGGCATTATAAAGCCGGTCGCTGAAAACGGATAGCTCCGGGTATAGAATACAGTGACGCGGACAAGGAAAAAGAACGACTGGACCGGATGTGCGCCAACGAGACTATCGGAAAACCATCGGTGTGTGTTGCAAGCTTCGAACTTTTTTTTTCTCTCTCGTTGCTTTTCGTTTCAAGGTGAATTATGATGATGTATGAAACTTTATTGTTGAAATTGATTTTTTTTAACAGTAAGATTGATAATCTGGTCGGTTGGGATTATAAAATTTCTTTTTAATAAGATCTGACCAGGATTCTTGATTGATTTTTTGATTATTTGGATTCGCAATTTGTCTGATATTTATCAATTAAGAAAATGAGATCAACGGTGTCAAAAATACATTTTTATTGAGATGAGGGTAACCTGAACGTGGGTCACAACGCGAGAGGAACTCTTAGCGTTAATGCGCTAATGGATGGTTACGGAACTCGAATATCCACTATGGTTTGACGTTATTATCACGTTTATAAACATCCAACGTCAAAGATTTAGATACAGCACAGCGATGGTTTGTCCACCAGTTAAAAAAGTCCTAAAAGCAAACGAAAACAAATTCTTAATAGACTTTTTCAATACGGTAGTAAAACTTTAGCCGCTCGTTTTAACGATGACGTATTAAATGTGTTTGCGCTCGGCTGCTGAGGATTAAGCCGAACCTGAGACGTCGATCGATCTGATTACACGAATCCTCTTATTTGATAATTGCTCAAAACTATTAAAAAATAATTTTTTTTTTTTCAATCTTCATCCATGAAATCGAATAATACTCTCTTTTTATTGCTCAAATCATTAAAAATGTTTTTCACCCACGAAGTTGAATGTTTATAAATTAACAAAAAAATTCAAAGTCCAAGTACTAATTTTTAATGAATTTATTCCGTGACAAACGAGTTTTAATGATTCAAGAAATCCAACTGCTTTGTCACATTGTTAGATGCGATGACAACGCTGATGTGACTTCGGGGTCCGGTCATTACTGAATAATACCGAGTAAAAACAACGTGAGGCAAAAGAGAGTCTAAAAACTGACTCAGCGGTAGGTCGCCTCGCGGATCCTAGATCAATCCCCTTGATTAATTCTGACGATGATCCGAGTATGTCACAACGAAAGTTTCAAAGGAACATCATCCACGTCCTAGGAAATAAAAAAAAATAAAGTATGATGGATTATCGACCGGAATATCGAGGTCTCGTTTATTTTTCGAGCTAATGATATTCCCCATGACATTAAAGTACATTAGCATTATATAGGCACTGTCTTACAGACACTTGAACAATATTCGCACGCTCATGAATTCAGAAATTACCACTACAGCTCTCAACGTAATAAGCATTTTCAATTAACAGTCTGATGATCAAGCATCGAAAAAAGAAGAGCCGAAGGCTGGCGCAGTATGCAATTTCATAATCCACCCTTGCCCCGTTCAAGATTAAAACGGGATGAGGGAGGGTGATGCGAAGAGCAAGCATATCGCCTCCTTGGCTCACGAGAGTGCGATACGTGCGCGCAACGCATACTGCCTATCCGCTGACTATATACGTATAGAGCCCATTCGATGCCCAGATAGTTGGCTGTTCTCACGCCTACGTGCTGGGCGCCGAAGGATAGGCCGAGCTGGGACCATGGCACAAGGCTCGGTTTTCTCTTTCCTTCTCTCTTTCTCTCTCTCTCTTTCCCCTTCTCTCCTTCCATTTCTCTCTTTTGCTTTTAGAAGAGGGCTCGCAAACCTCTGGCGTTAACGACCCTCTTACTATAATGCGAAGATAAGCGCTTATTACTCACTGCCCGCTGGAAGGAAGAGGTGGAGAAGAACGCCTGGCGCTGAGAGAAGAGTAGTGGTATATAGAGGTAAAACGAGGCTATATAAGCTGCTCATCCTAGACCATGAGTAGACCAAGCGAGAGAGATCGCTGAGACAGCGAGTGCGGGGCACATCGAGCTCGATGAGCAACTCCGACGTATATAATCGCCTCTCGTAATCCCCACGAGGGCTGACGATCTTTCATCCCGTTCATAGTCTTCCAGACCGCATGATGGAAGATGAGTGCGTTCAACAGACTCTTCCTTTTTTGTATCAACGCGATGCTGCTGATGGTGCGCGCGCGACCAAATCCCGATGATCAGATTGGAGCCAAGCAGCTCTTTGCAGCCAATGACATCCTTGATACTTTGTGATAGATTAAGATTGCATAGGTTGGGGCAGCTCCGATGATTACAGTCGATCAATCTCTCGGTACTTGCGCGTCCCAGAACAATTTCAATCTTTGTCGAAGCGAGCAACATTCGAAGAAAGATGATGTTTGTTACTTTGAGAAACTGCATGCGACAGTTAATTTTCATTTGGAAAGTTGTACCGCTCGTGTGGATGGAAGATATGGAAAACTGGTTTAATCGCGGGCAAATGTACAATTTAGTAAGTGAAAGAAATGCACTTAGATGCAACACTACTTGCGAGGTATCCCGAATCACAGGTTATAACAAAACCGGCAGAGATTGATCGAGCACGAAGGGATAATTCGTACGATATCCTGCGCTGGATCCGAGATAACAGTCGAGAGAGAGCAAACGTCGAAGAGGTCACGCGTGCGCTAGTTTGTGTCGCGAGAGAGCATAGCGGTCGTGGGTTGAGCCAGAGGATATGTAGGTCGTACAGTAATTAGGTGCAACGGCGTTCTCTCCGCCTCTACCGCGATTGGATATGGTATAGCGGTCCCGGCAAACGCGATCACGACTCGCCGTTTGCCACTGATACACGGAAACCACACACACACACACACACACACATGTACACACAGTTGGTCTTGAATCTCCTGATTCCCTTTGGACTGCATGCACACGCTTCTGGTCTTCTGATGCTGTGTTACACTGAAGGAAGCACGAGCTGTATTCCGGTCAGAGTAATCTACCCCCGAGCGAGAGTTGATGTTCAGACTTTGTAAAAGCCAACATAACCCTTAGCCCCAGCGTAACACCAAAGTGGGGAAAACCCCGAAACTTCTCATTGTATCGCGTGCGCGCATTGGGAATACTGCTGCTGAGGCAATATGCTGAACCGCCCTATCACAATTTCAATTCCCACCATCAATGGAAATAGTATCAGCGGAGCGTGATGTTGCAACGGTGTTTGGACATCCCGTATAGAACACATACTCCGCAATCTTCTGCGAGTCGAAAGTTCCACTGCAAACTTTTCAACAATTGAGCCTCAAACACACCACGAGAAAGCTCCTGTGGTCAATTCAATCCCTTTTCTAACCTGGAAGCATTAACCCTCCAGGCTTCTTGAGCTGACCGAGTCCAGAAATACAGTTTGTAATGGTGTCAGATTCACTTTGTGGGTTACGAAATATGAAACACCGAGCAGGTTAACTAACGAGAGCGCGGGCAATCAAAACTTGCTTAAAGATTCTTGATATTCGGGACAGTTTGGAATAGTAGATGGTATGAGATTTGAATAATTAAATGTATCCTGTTGAACTAAATCTTATCGTAATGTAAATATTTTATGTATCTGATATAGAATAGAATTCTAATTAATTCAAGCTGCCATTATGATTATTGGTCAACCGGTTTACTTATCGCCATACAAATAATTCATCGATTGAATTTGGTGATTCGACCAAAGATCATATTTAATTCGTGACAGTTTAATTTCGAAAATGTTGACCTGATTATCAGCAGATGTCGTGGTGACCGAAGTGTAAACTCGAATCGAAATATTTGATTCTGAGAAGTGTAAACTTCTGCATTGCTGTGAACCACCAGGAGAAAACCGTTGGGGTATTGATAGTGGGATAAAATAGTTGGACTACCACTATAGAATTTCCAAAGCGAAAGCGCAAACGGTAACCAGGTGGTATTTGCCCTGGACCGTTACCACCCAATCGAACCGTAATGTAGGGCATACGACTATTGCAAAGATGGTTGAAATATAGCACCGGAGAGGATCGGGGGATGTTTGCCAATGTCGAAAAGCTCTGTCGATACATTTGGCCGGAACTGTGACCAGCATGCATGAGCATATTATAGCTCGTGCCATCTTATCGTATCCAAGACATACCACAGAATACTCACTTTTGTTGGAGGACCGCCGAGTGCAAGAGAGACCTCCAGCATCCCAAATGATTTTTCTTGGTAGCCCATTGGCCCTCTTGGGCCGAGGTTAAAACACACGCGAACCCATACCTACAAACTGTATTCCATCTATACCGTATTCACCGGCGTTTTCTCCCCGAGTACCATGAGATCGTCTCATTGAATTTTACGAGCCACGGATCCTCGAGAATTTCACACCCTCGCTCTCACCCCTTCCCTTCCTTCGCCACGTCCACCTTTCTCTATAGCCAAGCTGTGTGTTTGCTTGCTTAGCGAAAGACCTGAAAACTGGGTCAATTGGGGTATAAAAATTTACATGACTCGAGAGTCTCGAATATACTGGGGGATGCTGCGGAAATATGTTAACGAAGGGGATGAAAATATAGTAGATTAATTGGTATCGTCATTGCATATGCAATTGATAACGAATGAAAAAATTCTCCAGCATTATATGAGACTCGTGAGTCGTCCTCGACTAAATTCATGCAGTAAATTATAATTCGTGGTTTATAACTCATCCAATAATATGATTCTACAATCATGCATCTTTAATTATACATAAATGCCCATTATTCATAAACATCGAACTACGAATTTGCCAGTTTCCCTTTTACTAGTTACCAGTTTCATTAGCCCAAACGTAATTCGCTTTGTTGTGTATGTGTCGCGCGTTATACAGTTCCGGGTTACCATTGCCATTTCACCGTTCAACTCGTACTACCCGAGCAAGAACATATACGAATCGGTGTGTAACTATCGGTGAGATCGATTCTGGTGTGCGCATTTACACGGGGTATATATATAATGGAGGGTAGAACGATGAGACTCTTGCGACAGAATCGCACACCAGTCGCAGTTGGACATCGAGAGAGGGTTTGCCAGCTCAAACTCCTGTGTGAGCTAACGCTCACGAGTCTATCACTGTATGCAGAGGTGCATGGTCGATGTGTGCACACGGTATCGGCAAACGACCCGGTTATCGGTGTCGCTTTCGATATAATCGAGACACGGTTCGCCGCGTCCGTGTTGCGTGTACCGCTTGTTCTCCATATCATTGTCATCGGTGTCTCTGCTTTTCCATATAGTATGTTGTCGATGTCATTGTCAATATGCTCTCGCTCTATCAGAATATCAGCTCTGAAAAGTACTATTCTTCATGTCCAACTCGCACCCTGGATGCGTTATAACGGTGATTACTCTAGCGTTCCGATATTTCAATACACTGGAACAATGTTCTTTTGCAAAAAAAAAAAAATTCTCTGAAAAGATACAGACCGTCAGTTGCTGCAACAAAATGGCTCAATCCGAAATTGTGGATACGATCAGAATGATCAAAAAAGTTGGAAGTCGTATAGAGACTCTGATGCGATGCATTTGGAGCCACCTGGTGAACTTTTTCAAAACAAAGACCAAAAATTCCCTCATCCAACTCTTTGCCAAATTATTCTAATTGTTTTATCTAATTACACGCGTTTCTGTTCGAATATCTGGGAATTTTCGTAAGAATTCGTTAATGATTCTGCGTTTTACTGTTTAGTAGATGTATGTTATTAGATGCATCTAGATTTAGCCTAATTGTCAACTATTATGTTGATTTTATACACTTCATTCCTGATCCTATCAAACGCGGACATTCATACATGCCAACCTCGCATCGAGGTCGATGCTCTCATGTATGCAACACACAATAAAGTACAGGCACATGAAGAAGCGAGGCAAAACGAGATAAATAACATGATGGGTAATCCTCGCAAGTATATATCGGTATGAATCAAGTATTCAAAGTTAGTCAGTGAGAGTATTTTATGTTTGTTTTCTGATGTTGAATTGCGTACAATGTTGATTTCTGCTAATTATTTTGGTGGGATAAATATCATCAGTCATCAGGTTTCAAATCGGTTTATTGATTAGCGATATGAAGGTGGATTATTAAAAAAAAATTAAAAGCACCCATATGCCCTTGTTGTTGTTTGTTGGTGCCAGAGAAATTCTAAAACAACTGAATCAGAGATCAACAGAGAAGTTCAATGGATTTATGTTTCAATAAACGAACAAAAGCACCCCAAATAGACATGAGCAGTGGTGTCCTGCTTATAAATATCCCAACCGAATGCAGATTCAACTGAATATACAGAGACGTGTACGAGCTTCGAATAATCCAAATGCAGCGGTGATTCACGTGCATGCAATTCGCTGAAATGACTAGCATCCGCTACCATCTGTGATTGCCACAGAAACGACGAGAGGTCAATATTTATTTGGGTTACTTTCACATCAATATTGAATGAATGGCTTGACGGTGTTCGATAATAGAATAGTTTCAACCGGGACTACTATAGCTAATGATATTTCCTAGGAACAATTAATTGCAGGTCGTATTGATAGATCAATATCTTCCGGCCCAATTGATATTTCCTGCTCACATACGCTCGAGCTTTTTAAACCTGGTTCTTTTTCTGTCTTTGACCTATACCACCTCAAAGGAAATTATTCCACCGGAATAATTAGAAAATAGAAAACCTGATATTGATCATCATGGGGAGTTTTTTTTTTTAATGCAGTGAGCCATTTTCGTTTTTAGGGTCAGCCTAGAGTTCACATGCTAAACACATGAATACTCGAGCATCTGAAATTCATCAAGAGGAATATGAGGGGAGAGGAAAAAAATTCTTTTGAAAATCGTTTACTCGGTGTTATGCTCAAAAATGGATTCCATTTCTCAATCCATATGTTTGGCTACGATGAGGGTGTGGGGAAGAATTCTGATAGGATTATTGGAACGAATGGTATTGGCGGTAGATGGCTCCCTCGACGCGAATTCGATTAATAGCACCGATATTAGCCATACTTAATAGACGTATATATTGCGCGAGCTATACGTATAAATATACACGTGACCCTAACCCGCGTCTCTATTCTGTCCTGAAGCACGCGGAAGTCGAGAGCGCCTATATACTTCGCTCGGGTGTATTGTACCTGTGCTCTAATTACCGACAATTACCGATGCGTAATCAATTACGTTAACGCAATCGGCTCTCTCTCTCTCTCTCTCTCTCTCTTTCTCTCTCTTGCTCCCTCTTCGCTATCCTCGTACTATCGGCTCACCGGATACCGATAATTGGCTCATTCTCTGCTCCTCTATACTGAAATATCTGCAGCCAATAGTTGGCACTCGGTGCAACCACCATACGACAGCGAATTGAAAAGAATCCTAAAATATTACTCCAATTATGCAGCCCATCTGTAGGATTTGATTGCTAATACTTATTATCGATAAGATTAATGAGCTTTTATATATGTCAATAGGAATGCACTGATATTTCGAGGCTTCTATGATATTAAAAATGTGTGGAATATCTGAGAAATGGATTACCCTGAATAGCTGCTCTTATTAAAGGTGTTGAAAGTTTTATGAAGGATATTTGGACTCAATTTAACTATCATTTAAACCAAATATATTATTCTTGAATTTCAAAATACCCACAATTCTTCGAAATAATCTAAGGCCCAATCTCTCGTTTAAATCTCAACTATAGTTTAGACTAAAATTGTTCCTCGCTTCTTTAATCTTCAAAAATAGTGATAGATCGCAACAGGACAGTGTGCTTATGCATTTTATTTTTCGCTAGTTCCGTTAAGCTGCGTCAAATGACAAGGGAAAAAAAAATTTTACGACCCTTCCACGTGGAGAAAATGGGGCAGGGAGTCCTGGAAGGTGTGACACGCGACGTGTATATCTGTATGAACCGAAATAGAGAGGATACGCTTTTGCGTCAACTTACGCTCCCGTAGCTTTTACGTGTTAGGTAGGTACCTACGAGCTTCGTATATATCGTCGAATATACTCGACTACGTCGTCTTACGTTGTCGCGGGACGAAGCTTCCTCGAGCTCGTGAACATTTTTTTTATACGGTCGTACGGTTTCACCTGCGAATTACGGCCCCGGACGTACCGTTCGTTACAAGCGTCCTGAGACCCCTAGCGCGATCTCGTAGAGGATACTTACTCTGACACTCACACACATACACGTACTACAATCTCCGAGGCAAGCGAGACGAACGAGAGCTCTGCGAACGTACATAAGAAAACTCCGGCTCGAGAATAAGAAGAGCCAAGGAGCGTGACCCAGGGCGAGGCAACAGTCCGGGCCCCAGTCGTTATCCAGCAAATATATGGGTGTACTTATACTTGAACAGCAAATGCGTATGGATCAAGTCCAAAGAAGATTTCAACCTGTGACACTTTTTTAAGGAACTGTCAATCCTTTCAACTTGGATTTTAATATGATAATCAATCGATCGCAGCTGGTGACATTCAAACAGAAATGATTTGCATTGATTTTAGTTAATTGATTTGACAATTACATGATTTCATGAAATTTATAGTAATCACATTGATCGAAATAAGCTAAGAATAATAATCGTCAATCCTTTTAAATTGAATATTTTATTCGATAATTAATTGATTGCCAGCTGATAACAATTGAACATAAATGATTTATATTCATGATCTCATCTAATTAATTTGAAAATCATCTTCGAAATAAGTTTTTAGAACTTTTGGTTTCCATTCAAAGGGTTCATATGATTTTTCACAAAGTTTAGGATTTGCTTATCGGAACAATTGACCATCTATAAAAAATATCTGTTGGATTCCGTTATGAGAAAACCTTAAGAACTAGATTTTAATCGATCCAGTTGATGGAGCAACGCGCTTTGTTGTTGAGAAGTAGAAAAAGAAACAATGAAATAACCATCCGGAACACGCGATCTCGATTATTTCGCTTCTCACTCCAATCTTTGGAATAGGACGCGATATATATGTATATACATGGCCTGTGGTACTGTTGTTGGTATCTGAACTCTACAGTTCTCGCTGGCCAATATATCCCGCAAGAGCTATCTGAACGTGGCTGTTAATTATCCGGGATTGGCTTGGACGCTAACCGAACGTCTTTAAATCTTAGACTTATATAGATATATATTTAAGTCCTGGAGCTCGCAAACGAAGATGGAGAGGTTGCATCGAAGCCCTGACCCCTTTTGTTCTGTGCAATTTCACGTTGAAGTACTTTTGACCGTTCCGCTATGATTTTTCAACGTTTATACTATACCATACGCTCGACAAAATTTACAACGTTTCGATATTATCTCGTTTTGTTAAGTTTGCAACAAACCAGCCGGACAAATGAGCTCATACTTTCCAATCGTAAATTCATCGCACGTCGGAAAAACACGCCTTCGACAATATTATACACACTCGTTACACGTGTACGCAAATGTAAATGACATTGCACAATAAAATTGATCGATTTGACTGCACTTCCTACATACATATTTTTTCGTTTTTCACGACTTCACCGTTGCATTTTTTTTTTAATTGAAAAACCATCTGTCCTATTGAAACGAAAAAAAAAATCTTTTTCATTTTGTTGGAAGCTTTTAAAATTTCAAATTTCCATATTTTCAGTTCGATTTTTTAAATTTTGGTTCGTGTGTAATTTTTTTTCTTTTTTATTGACTTAGGTGCCAATTTATCTCGACTGTTTTATTGGATACGTACTCTCCAATAAAAAAGAGGTCGAGTATCTTCTATTTGAAAATTTTTTTTGCAATTGCACTGAGAGAAAAATGGTTGAATCTACGAAAAATATTCGATTCACACAAATTTCGTTAATTTTATTTGATATTTATTTATATAATCTGAGATTTTCTTGTATAGAAAACCTCAGATTGTATGAATCAATATAAAGTCAAATTAATAAACTTTGTATCAATCAAATATATTCGGTAGATTCAACAATTTTTTTTCCAGTGTGTGTATGACACCGCCAACCATTAAGAACAACACGAGTAAATAAAATAATGACTGAAGTTCATAAGTTTATTTTTTCTTGAACCTTTTAACCTTTTCGTAAATGAAAAGCCTTGAAAAAGTACGAACTAATTAATAGATTTGTCATCTTCTAATAATGAAAAAAAACAACAACAAAAAAAGATCAAAATGTGTATGGTTGAGCAAAGAGATACTGCCCACAAATTGAACGGGTTAGCTCGTCCTTTCAGGCCGATTAAAGGCCATTTGAACATTGGCCAATCCATATATGTATCGGCGACCACGACACAGCGGTTCACCGGATTGACCAACCGTTTTCGCACCCCCAGTTGTAACGAAAGAGCACACGATTCACTTGAATCACTTAGCGAGCTCGCGGTGGGAGGACAATCGTTAGAAATAAATTCGGCTCGAACGGGTCGAGAGGGTTTTTGACCTGTAGGTATAACCTGTGTGTTCTCTGCCCCTACTCAGCCCCTCTGTTAATACCGTGGTCAATTTTCCCTCGTAAAAATACAGAGAAAAGAGAGAGAGAGAGGGAGGGGGGGAGGGGTTAAAAAATCGTAGGTTGGAAATTAAACGCCGCATGTTCCAGTGGATCGCACGGTCCGTTGGGACAATTACAATTGAATATTCATGCAATCGAGGAGACACGAAACTCGTTTATTCCGTATACGCCGGCTTTTGGGGGTGTGATACACCGTGGGGGGTGTATATCTACACACAACCAAAGGTCTTTGGGCTAATTGACCAATTGAAGAGAATCCTTTTTTTTTAACGCGTTTATTCGTTCCTCGTTAAAAAGGGACGAAATGCCCTTTGACTTCGGCAGCAGCAACTTGTGCTGGTTTTCGATGGAAAAATTATTATTAATATTCTTCGTATTGTTCGTTTATTTCGGGAAAACGGGAGGGTCGAACATTCTTGAAATTTTTCTTTCAATTACAGAGTGGAGGGGCTTGCAAAACTTCTCAACACGTCCTCCAACTAATTGGCTAATTGCTAACGACTTTTTTTTCCACCTTCTCTTCATTCGATTCTCGTTATCCCTTATTACAGGGAATATACCTCTCGTCATTAACTCCTCGATGGGGCTGCTTTCAAATTACGAAATTCTTCAATTATTCCTATATCACCGATTGTCGTCTCGCTTCGGAGACTGATATTTTCAGAGTCAAAAATTGAAGTGAACTTTGAAGCTTCGTATCTAAATACGTGGTATTTTTGTAGAACTTTTTTTTCTTTGTAAAATTCAAACGAGCAAGTGATAAATTTAAAACACGTACATTTTTCAATGGCAAAAACCGTTTAAAAAAAGTTTGCTCTAATGCTTCTTACACGACTCACGTTCATTCAACATTTTTTTTTATGCGCTTTAAATTTAGTAGTAAAAAGATCGAGGTGCTGGCCAGACGTATATATATATATATATATAGGGCAGTAAAGGACCATAGATCCTTCGAGGCTCATTCTTCACTACTTTATTCACTCGGTTGCTATCGACGGTTTTTTTTTCTTCCAAGATCGATCGTACATTCTGGTTTCGTATGCAGATATATATATGTGTGTGTTTAAGTATGGTCTTTTCCAAGTGGACTCTCCACTAGAACTATTTATCAAGACTTTAACAATTATTTTTAACTTTTAAACCCCAGAGTTCACCGAAACACAAGAAAAAAAAGGGGTCGAAGTATTAAAAAAATATCTTATAAATCTCGCAGGAAAAAAACTTCTTACTTCGAAACTTTCGACAATTGTATTAATTTATTTTCATTATTTATTACCTTTAAAATTAATAAATGCTAAAAAATAGAAAATCATGTTTAAAAGTTCATTTAAAAGTTGATTCACAAACTGAGGGACTTATTTTTGAAACCAATTGAAAAAAAAACCCTAATAAATTTTAATTTGACCGTTTTTTATTTATTTAAAGTCATGATATTTCTTCAAACATGATAATTGATATCAATAAAAACGGAAGGTTCGATTGGAGGATAAAAGTGACGTAAAATTTGTGGCGAATGTCAAAATGGCTGATCCTGGTCGAAAAGTGTGCTGTTACCGGTGGAATGCCCCGTGTATATAATACGAAAGTAGAAAGGTCTACCTATAGTGTTCCACGACAGGATCCGTTGAAACGGTCCATTGTTCTGCTTGGGTGCTTCGATGACCTTACCACCTACACCCACCCATTTCCCCCATCCCCTCGACATCGACAAAACGATCCGGACATCGGAAGATCTATACGTCCTTTGCGCGCGCGTGTGTGTTTGTGAATCTGCTCACCGGAGGAAGAGAAGAAGGTAAAGGAAGACCGAAGTGGAAGAGGAAAAAGGGGGAGGGCGGGTGGGGATTGCAACTTTGAGAGAGAAAAGGGAATGGGACGATTGCAAGAAAGCTTCGAGCATCTAACGGAGCGAAAAATATCCGTTTCGAGACGAGAGAGCAGAACTGCGATCGTTCCTTTTCTCGATTGCCCACCCATCTAAAAATCTTCCATAATATATCGGTGGCAACGCGCAACCACTGTGTGCCCCACGTACATACTTTGTTTAAAAATATATATAGAAAAAAAAAGTATATACATTATTTTATGTATTACATATCCTCAAAAGAGGGGAAAAAAAAGTAGAAAAAGCCCGCATGAAATTCATCGGAGTCGTTCGATTTCCATTTTCCCATCCACGCCGTTTGCCTCGCTCTCTCTCTCTCTCTCTTTCTCTCCTGCTCCGCGTACAAAGATCGTCTCTTTTCCGTTTCTACTCATCTCAATGGGCATTGAGGACGGAAACCGAGCCGTAAATAATCGTCGAGCCACGCGGGCCGCGGAGAATAGAGGCTGGAGGGGGGGAAGGCAAACCGATCGTCGAATTCGTTCTTCCATATAGTGCGCAGCCGGAGGAGGTGGGAGAGATAAACAAAAAAAAAACTTTCTGATGCTTTTAAAGATGAAAATGTTGGGAGAGAAAAACAGCGGTGTTTGCGGGCTGGTGAAAAATCGTCGTCGGTAGAGCGTGCTCAGCGATATGTATTCGCGTATTTATATGTATACATGTGTGTAAGTGTGCACATACATATTCGACAGCTTTATGCAAACTCGGGGAAAAAAAACGCTGTTCGACCACGTATATTTTTTCTCTTTTTTTTCCCCCTCCCCCCCTCCACATATCAATATATACGTATAAAATATTGTACAAACGCTCGATTTTCGCGGCGGAATGTGTGAGCAACGGGACTGCACACTTTTTACCGTGAAAATTCGGGTGACCGCGCGGTCCAGAGGCGCCCCTGATAAATTCCGCACACAAAACCTGCACACGCCATATACCGATCCAATGTTTTGTATCGCATAAACGTATACACTATTTGCGTCGATAGAATTTATTATTTCGCGCAGACAGTCCACTACTGCTTAACAAAAGAGCTCCGGCTCACGTTTTATTAAATTCTGTGTCGCGCCATTTTTTTTTTTTTTTCTAGGATTTTTGTAGTCGTGCCTGTACTTACACTTCGTACTGTTCATTTGTTTTATTCTATTTGTGAATTTTCTAGTATTTTATCGCTTATTGTTTATACAATAATTATAAGACATAAGAGAAAAAACTATTGGGTGTTTTATTCTATCATATTTTTGAAATATACACAATTGTATTGAACGATCAAATTGATAGAAAATAAATTATACAAGTTATTCAAAGTCTTTACTTTGATTTTTATTTCAATTATAATCACATGATCATTTTTATTATATTTATTTGAAATAAATTCGAATAAAAACAATATAAAAAAGGGGAAAAAAAAAGTTGATACTAAAAAAATTAAGTTTTTCTTTACTTATTTTTAATGATTTTAATTACAATCACATGAACATTTTTATTATTTTTATAAAAAAATAAAATAAAATTCAAACAATATAAAACAGAATTTTATGTTTTTTTTTTTTTTTTCAGATTGAGGAGCAAGAGTTCCAGGTGGTGAGTGAACAAAATAAATTGTTTCTCTCTTTTATGAATTTGTCACGAAGTGCCTCATGTGCGCGTATATGTTTGATATTACGGTCCCAATTCGTGGGCGTTCTATGGGTATGTAGAATCGCGGTTTTACGTGGAGTGTGGATGCTGGTGCAAGGATAAAAAGGATCGATAGGCACGAGGATTTTTCGGAATGGGGGGGAGGAGGGAGAGGACAGGCAGAAGCCACATGTAGAGAGGAAAGTGTGGAGGCTCTTCGGAATGAGCGAATGGTAGAGAAGGCTAGGGGGTGGGAGGGGGTGGAAAAGGGGGGGCGGTATTACTTTATCCTTTCCCGTTGCGGCGCATTCGATGGGAAATTGGAAATTGAAAATGGAAGACACGCGAGCGACCCGAAATGTAGGTCGTCCGGCCGTGTGGCTTTGATTCTTTCCCAATCGCACACACGCCCCTATGAATCTTCCATTTTTACCTCGAACATATATATGTGTATATATCATAGTATACATCCATGTGTATGCATGTCCCCCGTGTATTTATGTGTGCGCTATATATTTTATCGTGCATGTATGACGAGGAGGAGGAGGAGGAGGAGGAGGACGAGGAGAGTTTTGTACCGCGTGCGCGCGGGAATCGGAAAAATCGTCCTCGCCAGAAAGGACTTTCCGTTTGCAGAGAGATGACCGCGTTCGCGGCAACCTCCCCTTCTCCCCCTTTCTCCGTGCGACCACTTCCGGCCAATGCGATTTAAAACGTTCCGTGGCGAAATATCGACGCTCGTCGTAAATAACACGCGTTCGACCAAACGAAAATGCCGCTGGAGGGCTGCATCGAGGATCAAACGTGGGGTGGGTATCGGCCAAGCTCGATATACTATATATATATTGGGATGAGCCAAAGAGAGAAAGAGAGGCTTTATCGTACCAACGATTTTTCCATTAAAACGCGACGCTGAGATAGAGAGAGATCGAGAACGCACACAATCGTGTCTGTAGGACGCAGAAAATAGAAAACTCGCCATTCTCGCACTGGCACATTATTCCCCTAGACCGAAATACGCGGGGAATTTAATTTTCAACCCCTACCCACTCGAGTCCTTTAATCTTCTCTCTCTCTCTTTCTACTTCTTTATATAGAGAACGAGAAGACGATTTTCTCGTTTTTTTTTTTTTTTTTTTGAAAAATGTGAACTATTTATGTAGGAGATGTGCGAGAGAGAAAAATCGAGAGACGTCCGATAGAATGCAAAGAGAAAGGGGTGGGGGGTGCGATTGATGCAGCGACAGAGGCCAGGAAAGCCAAATGATGAGAACTAGAGTTCTCGTTAACTATATACGTAGTTCAACACTCGAGGATTTGGGAGAGAGGGCGGGAGGGGTGGGAAATTGTATTTTCCGGGACTATAGATGCTTCCAGTGACAATTGGGTCGACGACGAAACTCCACGAATCTACTGCAGTCGAAAGAGAACTATTCTCAACATATATCCCTCTGTATATCTATATATACATTTCTATCCACGCTATTATCCCACTTCTGTATAGAAGAACAAATATAAAGGAATATAGCCAATTAGCTTTCGCTGGAACGATCCGCTTGTTGATGCGATCACACGAAAACCAATTTTTTTTTACTATTTCCCTTTCGATCTCCCATTCGTCTCCATTTGTACAATGCCCCTTTTATCGACTTTTTGCTATTTATCTTCAAAGTTCTCGCGTAATTTTTATACCATGTTGAAGAAATTATCTATTATTTATTTGCTGATAAGAGCACTTTTTGCTAATTTGAAACGAGAAATCGCCTTTTTTTGTTTATAACTTATTTTTGTTTAAAATTTATTTATTCTTGATAGTTGTTCTTGTTAGTGACTGATATTTGTAATTCAATTTAATTATTCCATACTAAAAATTCAATAATTTCGTTGTTGTTGCATATTAAAAAAAAACAAACTGAAAAGAATTTTAGCAAAAAAAAATTTTAATATAAAAATGTTGCTTTTTAAATTTGAATATTAAAATTGTATTTTTTCTATTCTTTCTCTGATTTATTCTATCTCTTCTATTTTTTTTTTCAGAATTATCCCAAGTATTGTTGACTTTTGTAAAAAATAAAATAGTAGATATCAATTTAAATTAAATAATTCTATATTCCAGCGATAATCGAAAGTATTTGATAGTTAAGTGTTGAACGAATTTGTGATAGAACAAAAGTGTCTGCTCCAATGGAGAAAAGTATTCGTTTATCGAGTACTGATTCAATTGACAGTCACGAATGATAGCGCAATGCACACTGCTGCTGTCTTTTCCAAGCTGGTCTATAAAACGAGTTGGGAAAAGCAATTTAACAACTAACTTACGTTCCGAATCGTTTAAATATTTGTCTCTCTTAACTTAGTATGTTCCTTCGCGTTCTATGCTCCGATATATTCTCAAGGAATTCAGTATTCGTGGGTATGCAGAGGTGCCGAACGATCGAGGAGAATCCTTGTCACGGAATTTCTCAATAAAAACGAGAAAAAAAAGGGGCGAATTGTGTTCGCTCGAATCGAGAAAGAGCGAGAGCGAGAGAGAAAGAGAGAGAGAGATGATGCACCAGAGAGCACTCCATCATTTTCCGAGAAATTTTTTTTTATTCTTCTAGCCGGGACAAAATACTCGTTCTCTCGTCATCCGCCAGATCTGCGGCAATCAATCTTTCCGAGGTAAAAATTTACGGCGGACATTTTTTGTCGAACGAAAAGAATTAGAGAAATTCAGCGACTTTAAAATATTTTTCGTCTCATTTCCGCGGCCATTTTGACATCAGCCAGATACAACAAACATGTGCATAATAAATGAATAATGTTCTTGTATTATGTGGCAGCCATTATCGTTAGTTCCGGCTTGCTACTCCCGTAATCGCAGTAATTCTCGCGCTGGAATTGCCCCCTTGAATGTTTCTATCTTTATTTCCGAGCGACGAATAACAAGAGAAAAAGGAAAAGACGTAAAAAAGAAAAGAAAGGAAATGTATAAACGTCTGACGAATAATACCGCACGAATACACGGAGAAATAAAAGCTCTGGACTCGGGCTGAAATGCTCGGCCGCACAGTGCCCCGTCCAACCGCTCGGAAAATCAGTATATAGGCAGCCGGCATAATGGCGACAGGGTCAGGCAGATATTTTCCATGTGCTCCCGAGTCGTATGGACGTCGTTCGCTTTTTATTCTTCGCTTTTCTCCTCGACCCAAGCTTTTGCGTGCGCGCGCGCGCGCGCGAGGAAGAAATAAAGAGAATACGGACGGAAGGAAACCGGCACTCAAGAGAAGGAAATTGTTTCAATTTCGTCGCACGGATAAGAGTATCTTCCTGATGTTTGCACAACGTATCAGGATGGCCATTTCACTGCACCAAAGTGTCTACTAGAGCACTGCTAGATTGCTCGTTGCCTTATATTTTTATACCGATGAAAAGAGCTACGCCCGTTAAAAATAGCCGAAGATTCTTCTCCTCTGTAGACACACCTAGAATGTGGCTTTTTTTTTTCAATGAACAACATATGAAAAGGACGCAAGATACGATTGAAAATTGTGATATTGTCTCGAATACGATCGGTATTACGATCGTTGCGGAAATTTAAAAGAACGATCAAACAAAGTAAATATTTGTAAAACCTTTTTTTTCAGTAAAAACATAAAACTTCGACGTTTTTTTATTTAATTTATAGAATTTGAGTAATATTCTTATAACATTTGGGCTACAATTATCTTTATTAATAGTAGAAAAAATAATTAATAATATTTCAATAATTTGTTACCGAAAAATAAAAATAAAATTTGATTCGATATAAAAAAATGTTTGGAATTTTGATTTTATAGCTAAATAATATGTAATAAGATTTATACATAATTAA
>JABMBV010003325.1:0-19755 GCA_018906735.1 Mesochorus sp. PSUC_FEM 10030011 | reverse complement strand
AAATATATATATATGTATTCTTTTTTTTTTAATGGTTATATTTTAGTTCCTTTTATTTCATTCTATTAAACTGAAGGTTTTTGAACCGATAATTTTATATAAAATATTTATTTTCGTTGGAACATTTTAATACTGTATCCGCATTTTTTGAATGAATATTGGAAATATACTATATTCATTTATTTAATAAAAAAATGGTTAAATTTTTGTTTTTTTCTCAGTGAATTAGTCCTGAAGTTTTTCAATCGATAATTTTCGATAAAGGATTCAATGAAATACTTTAATAACTGTATCTAAACTTTTGGCTTGCAACGGTATAAATAAATAAATAAATAAATCTATATATGTAAACACGCAGCCTCTTTGTCAGTGCTAGCTCTCTTCGGGGCGAAGGCAAATGAGACTCGAGTCCACAAGACGACGTATCTTATATTCGAACCGGTCATGGCCGGAACGAAAAAGATTCGCGCCCGCGCGAGAGCCCGATTGGACGATTGACGGTGGGAGGAATTTTTCGCACGACCCCCTCGCACACCATCCAGCGAATATAATAGCTTTCACTTTCTACGATCGTACATACAAACGAGGCAGAAACAAAAAAATCCAAGTCCACATGTGCGCGTGTGTTCGATATTTCAATCCAGGACGAAAACCAATATTTCAAAAATTAAAAAAAAAACGTCAAAAGGACAACTTGACCTGTTCGTTCATGTGAACACACACTCGTGATACTTCCTTGATTATAACCAGCTCTCGTGTACGCTTTCCCCCTGCGTTCGACGTGGTTCCCTATACGAAATGATATTTTCTTCCGACATGGACGCATATATTTTTATAGTTTGCATGATCATGCAATAAGTCAGGGAAAATTCGTCATATTATTTTTTCAAATACAAAATCCAATAAGCAGTCATAATATCCAATATCTTTTTTTCTTTATGATTCGTTTTTTTTCTTTGATTCAACAATTATTTTTTATAATTTGATAATGATTTAATGTAAATTAAAATTTTAATAACGCGACAAAAATTATGTTTGCATATTTATAAATTTGTATTTCAAGCACAAAATGACAAATGCAATAATTTCAGTTAGATTCAACGAGCGACGAGAAAAATCAATATTTCGTAAATAAATGACGAGGATCAAATGTCAAACGAGAATCTTCGTGAATTCGAGGGGGATAAATGGGAAATTGGAGCTTCCGTTAGAGCCGTCAGGATAATTCGCGCTATCGCTCACGGTGATAAACAATACCTCCCTTCATACACATTCACAAATTTAGAAAAAATATATGTAATCACACATATACAAACATAGTGGATGGATACAAGTGTCAGTATATTGGTGCAGAGTGTACAATCGCTTCGGCTGATACGTTGTATACCGAGGTTCGCTAAAATTAGTAGGTTGAGGTAATCGGTAACGAGGTATATAGCGATACACGAAGCGTGAGTACAAGAAACGCTGTCAGGCAATCTGCTGGCTGTTGGGAAGAGAATTTAAGTATCTTGAGGCCATTTGGCGATCGCCTACAGCCACCAGGCTTTATATATATTTGCTTGAGGTATTTGCTATTCTCGTTTCTAGCTCGGACGATAATTGTCGATAGCTGTAATGCAAGAGAAAAAAAATGAGAGAATAACAATAAAAAAAACGACGAGAAGAATGAAGAAAGAAAGAGGTTGTCGGGTGCTTGGAGTGACGAGGATCTGGAAGAGCCCTGATCGATTGTATCGCGATCTTTCTGTCGTATTGTGCTTCGCGATTGTCAATATTTAGGGGAGGAGTAAATGCGCTCACAGATTGCAATTTTCGAGCGTTCAAGTTTAGGGCGAAGAAATGTGACGACAAAGGACGCAGATTAATTATTGACTCGTAATAATTAGAGGGTGCACGGTTTTGCCGAAATATTCGTCACTAGGAGTAATTATTAGGAGGCTTGAACACGAGCCACTCTCTAATCTCTCAAATCACGAGATTGACCGTGACGCTCACACACACACATACACACGCAATAAAGAGCTCGATGTAGGTCCGTGGGATCAGCAGTTGCGAACCCAAGAATCTCAGGATGTTCCGGGCGAGACATCGAGTTTCAAAGTGGCTCTCGCGAGTCGTGGGACTTTGCTCGACCTGCTCGCGCCTCAAACTTCGTTGCGTCTGCTGTTATATACGTGTATATACGTATCTCAATTAAGGTTTATCCCATTGGAGAGATTGCGGCTCATAAATCCACGGAGATAACACCAGGTCTGAGCGCAAGTTATAGGTAAACGACCCGCTCGCTACCGAAGATCTAACCTTATACAGTTTAGCCTACTTCGTGAACTTTTATACGCGTATGCCACTTTGATAGAATTTACAAGACTTTAATTAACTTTATCTAAGTCTTGACAGAGGCTTATTCAAACTCGACCAACCGCGAGCTCAAAATCATTCATTAGCATTATCAAATTATCAATTAATTTTCGTTTTTTTTTTTTCATTTCAATGATGATTCAAAGATCGTTGGACGGTCGTTATAGTTCAACAAATTCTCTCGAAATATCACGCTCGAAACGCATGCAGTTCTCGGTCCAACCATGGACAGAAAGAGCTCAGCTAAATGTCGTCAGCTCGGATGTCGATCGCTCCAATTCTAGACGATATCGTGCAACCCATACGGCGAGCAATGCGACCGATCGTATATCCAATACTCGGCCATTTTATCTATTTTTTTTTATTTTCTTTTTGCGGATTACAGTCTCGTTCGTATATTCATCACTTGTTATATTCCCGAAACAACATCATTCTCGAAATTGATCGATGAGCAAAGAAACACCTGCGCGACAGATCTTTGTATTTCATACAATATAAACGTATTCCATTATCTGTATTAATGAAAAAATTTTCATCCCGTAAAAATTGTCCAAATGCACCTGTAGAGATATAATTTCTCGAAGATTTCCATGTGTTCATAATTTCCTAGACATTTCATTGCATAAAATGTTTAATCCATAAAGTTTAAATTCTACAAATTAATGTAAAAACTTTCTTAAATTTTTTCATAGAGAACAATTGGAACATAATCCATTATACTTTAATTATATTACAAATTAATGCTGAAAAAACGACAATGCAGTTGCTTCATCTTCTGTGCAGAAGAAAATTTCGAGTCTTACAATCGATACTATCAGAAGTATCGAGAGATATAGAAGAGCTCGTACCATGGGCTCGTTAACAGACGACCGTTAGTTTTGAGGTTATCGATATATGGCGCAAATTAATGAGTTATATCGAGCAATCCGTTCAACAGAACGAGCCGTTTGAATTAAATGAACGCACCACGCCCGCAAGAGTATCGTAGGTGACCAGGTGCCTGGTGCACTTGGTACCGACTATCCCTGGAATCGTTTCTGCTGTTGCTATACTCGACATCTCATATGCGATAGAAAGAGATAAAAAATGGAGTCGGATAATGATAGAAAGAGAGAAGAAGAAGAAGAGAGAGAGAGCGAGAGAGAGAGAGAGAGAGAGAAAGAGATCAGTAGCGAGAGAGACTTTACCGAGACGACGATGCCTAGCCGGGCGAACGGGCGGTTGGTAGCTAAAGGCCTTTTCGCTTTTGCTATCTTGCCTATACATGCTTTTCCCAATGTATATGTACCTTGCCTACCACCTAACTCTGCCTACGAGAGCTACTACCCCGTCCGTCCGCGACCCTCCTCATGCTGCTCCTTCTCTCTCTCTCTCTCTTTCTTTCTCTCTGGCTCACTCGATCCCGCGACGTCTACGACCACCGTTCATTGCAACCGGAGGATTATAGTTTTTTTCTGGGGGAGTAGGAGGGTGGAGGAGAGCACGGCTTTCGAAAGGATGGTGATTGTGGAGCGGTGGCCAGAGAGTAGACTTGGGCGTATATAAGGCCCGTCGACCCAGCCCAAGTCAGTCATTCACTGGACTACCAACCCACCATACACACACCAAACATGAAGGCCTTTGTGAGTATAACGGGGTGGGTCTTGGGATATTATCTCAGGCACTCCTCTATCTCTCTCTCTCTCTTTCGCTTTTCGGAAAATTTCAAATTTTCTTTTCGAAAATTTTCAATTTTCATCGATATCTATTTCTCTCTACTATCAATCGAGTACACAAATATATATTTTTTTCAATAAAATATTCAAAAATTATATTCCACCGATACAATCTTACATATTTCGATTATCAATATCACCGATTTCAATTTGAACAATTAATTTTTATTCGAGATTTTCGGCACTTTTACCAAGATTTTCGTCATTATTTTTTCTCTTTATTTAAAACACATTTAATATCACACTTATTTATCTTTTGTTCAAAATTACCGATAGTATCAATTAGTGTTTTCTCTATTCAATGCCATTAAGTACGCTCGGATGAGCTTTTTAAGATTCGGCTCTGATCGACATTACGCTTTATTCACGAATTTTCATTCATCAACATCTCAATTATTTTCCACTCATGATATTGTTGAGAGAAATAAATATGAGAACGAGAGTCTCGGGAGTAAACCGGTTGACGCGTTATAGTATCAGAGTCATTAAACATCGAGTCATCTTTCCGCGTCCGACCGGTTGTCCTCGATTGAATCTTCATTCACTAGAACGAGCTATAATAACTGCACCATCATCTGCAAAGTTCAACATTATACGTGTTCTTGGATTACCACTCAATTCATTAATATTACTTTATTCGCGATAAAACGAAAAGAATAGTAAATTTCGTATATTTTCTAATCTCTTTGACTTTCCGAAAATAATTTAAATCGATTGAAAAATGTTGTATCTGCATGAATCGACCAATAGATCGGCTCGTCTAATAAACATTTTTATTTTTACTATTGGCAAAACGTGAAAATCAACCGCTCGTGAAAGCCAGTTTGAAAACTCGAGACTTTAACTCATGGGCATTAATAATTTCCGTCAGAAACTAAAGTCAAAGTATATATAGATATATACATTCATACAAAATACCGTGCGAATGCAAATTAACAAGTCGGGCGTGACGAGCGTGTTTTCCCATGTAACAAGTCAAAGTACAGAGTATCGAGAGTTATCGAAGCCCACACATACGGGGCAGGTTGAAACGCGATTCTCAGTATCAACGAGTCACGTTGGTGGGACCCAGATAAATCTAATTTACAGTTTGTGACTCGGAGGGAGGGGTGGGAGCAATTGTGGCTTGAGAACTTCCTTTCTAAACGTCGTTTAATAACCTTCGAGACTGAAACAGCTTTGACTGTTTCTTGGAATATATGAGACCGTTGGTGGATAGCATAAAAGTCAATAGTGAAATTTGAGTCGAAACGAAGAATGGAATTTTATACGCGCACGGGTTAAACTACCTGGAACGGGAATAAAAATAATGCACACACACACACATAAATATATAGATGTGCATGAAGAAAAAAGAAATTGAATAGTTTGCGCACAGCCAACCGGTAGTTTCATTATTACGTAAAGTTTGGAAAAATTACCGCGGAAAAGTAAGACGCGAGATACACGTAGCTATTGGCTATGGTGCGCTATCCGGTGGACTAATTAATTACAAGAATACGAAACGCGCACGCTTACAGTCGTTAGAGCAGCCGAGTTTTGCTATTACGTTGTTGCACCTCCTATTGCGCGTTGACCACTTTTTTTTTCGTTCACCTTATATTCTCAACGACACCGACAAACGCACATAAACGCGAACGAGAATAGCCCGGTTTTTGACGTGACGTGAGTTCAAGAGAGAGATGAAATAAACGTTTGACTGATCGGGCAACGGTCATTAAGCCTGTCGGCCATTTTTCTTTCTTTTTTTTTTCATCATCATCGTCGTTGTCGTCATCATTTTCCTGACTAAATATGGGAATCGCAACTACTGAGAAAATCGTTAGCTATGCGAAATTGCAATCGGTATGGGCTATCGATCCAATTACGAAATGTTACGGCATACCTTCGATTACGCGTTTCGATCTCCCTTTGGTTGTCATTTTGCTATCTCTCTCTTTCTACCTGCGATTCTGGTATCCCCCATTCCGGAGGTTTACCATTTTGACCGTATACTCCAAACTAGTTTCGCGTGACACAACTATCTGATGTGGCTGAAATTGGAGACACGGTGAATACGCGTTTTTTCTTCTTCTTCTTCTTCTTCTTTAACGCATACTCAACTTACGACAATATACCAAACGCGACATCATTAATTGCCAAGTTTTTTTATTTAGTGACACGAAACGACATTTCTTTCATCGAGCTATCCAAATAATTCCGTGGTCTTTCATTGCTTGTAATTAAATAATTTTCAGTTTCGCACAGACTTCTAAATTTTCCTTTTTTTTTTCTTTTTTTCCATCACTCGTTGAACGCAGCGCGATAATGTTGCATACCGCGTGGAACGCTCCCATCGAAAGTGAAAGCCGAGTCTCAGTTATACTTCCTGGGGTCCGCGTGCACTTCTTAGTTCGTAATCGGTACTAAGCTCGAGAGTTATTCACTCGTATATAACGCCGTTGATGTCTGTATGCGTTCGGTCTGTCAGATTATCGCTTCATGACTCGAGTACCGTAGCTTCCGTAATAAAAATTCTTGGTGACTCTCATGAGCGAGTGCTCTTACCTGTCTCCACAATATTATTGGATGATTTGGAGACTCGATTGCTTGTTCGCGTTGGGCTTCGTCAAATGAGGGACATTTTAATTGGAAAATACATTTTTCCACTTCTTTCGCAGATTGTGTTCGCTTGCCTGGCCGTAGCGACGGCGCGTGCCGGTATCGCCCACGGCGGATACGGTCACGGTGGTGGCTACGGTGGATACGGAGGCGGATACGGAGGTGGCTACGCCGGACACGGTGGAGCTGGTCTCAGCGGTGGTCTCGCCGCTGGTGCTGGTACCGCTGCCTCCCTCCAGGGTGGAGCCGCTAGCTTGGGATCTGGTGGTCTTGGTGCCAGCTACGCTGCTGGTGCTGCTGCCGCTGCTGGTGCCGCGGGAGTTCAACAGATCGTCTCTGGTGGTAAGTATTGGGATCTCCGATGATGAGGCTGACAGAAGATGGAACAAGAAGGCTCATCGATTGTCCTTTTGTGCAGGAGTTACCGGTGGAAGGTCCGACATTGGACCCGCGGAGGGACCCAAGGCTAACGTAGGACCCCAGTCCGGCCCATCTGACCTCGTAGGACCCCAGGAGGGAGCCAAGTCCGTTGGAGGACCCCGTACCGGACCATCCAGCCTTGTTGGACCCGCTGCTGGCCCATCCACCCTCGTAGGACCATCCCAGGGAACTGCCACCCTCGTAGGACCATCCCAGGCTACCGCTAACCTCGTTGGACCCAGCTACGGTGGAGTCGCTTTCTACGCCGGATCCGGTGGAATCAACGGTGACGACGGTAGCTCTGGCTCTGCTGCTGCTGCTGCTCCCGGCGGTGGTTTCGGAGGTAAGTTTTAGAGATCAACTGATATACTGTTCTCATTGAATTCAGAACTTAAGGTATCAGTCAACATATACAAACAAACATTCAATTAAATCCGGATGAAATGATCTTTCAGGACTCGGTGGCGGTCTTGGAGGTGGTCTTGGTGGCGGATTCGGTGGTGCTGGTGCCATCGCTGTCATCGGAGGTGGTGGTTCCGGTATCTCCGGAGGAATTGGCGGACACGACGCCGGAGTTGCTGTGATCAACGGACCATCTGGCGCCATCCACGCCGGACTCGGCTCCCACGGAGCTATCATCCCCGCCCCCATCCACAAGTGGTAAGACGGTCTAAGACCCCAGCGATCTCGGCTCGGCGACGGCGGCACAAACCCACCACGGTCATACCGGTCAGCGAACCTCAACGCGTCATCACAGCGTCTTCTTCATATCCTCGAAGCTTCGTCCAATCTCGGAGCATATGGCAGTCACGGAGTAGTCAGTCGGACAGTCAGTCAGTAGTGAGTCAGTCCAGTCAGTCAGTACGCCGTGTCATCTTTGCCGCTCAATCGAAGAACAGCAACAACAACAGCAACAACATCTAACTACAATCGTGAAATCAAATGGAAAACGTTTCGAACGGATCCGTTTGATCTAGCGGACTTCTCTCATTAACATCGGGATACATTACAACGGCAGAGACATATACGAGTTCGGGGCTCGAGATCAACGTGACCGTCGCGCCCATCATTTGGGATCGGCAGCTCCGCCATGAGCCCAGTCAGAGGACAAGCTTTGGCGCTTTTACATATGGTCGCTACATAAACAATCAAGATTCTTTGTTCTGTTTTCTGAACAAACGTCTCGTTTGTTAATTATCGACTACTATATTATTCTATCTTACATCTATATTATTTCCATCTTTATACGAAGGCGCCGACGCTCTCACTCACATATACTATCTCCCTTGTTGAGGATACGCGAGTTTCCTCACAGTTGTTATACTCACTGCCGCACCCAAGCATACATATTATTATTACATACTCGTCCATGCATATGTCTTCTCTCTATATATATATATTATTACTATACCTACTACTTCTTCACACATATATATATATATACACCATTTACATATTACACATTGACAATAATCAATGGCAATGTGTCTGTGGATGTATATACATATATACATGCATATACATACAAATACACGTGTTATGTTAGTGAAGGAGACCGGTAGATTATGGTAGGTCAGCCGTTCCCGTGAGTGAATGAATGTACATAGAAGGCGCGCCGCCGCCGGCCCCCGACCCCGCCCGCCCTCGTCATACCCTTTCTATGCGATCACTACTAGCACCCCACCACCACCATAGATAGATACCACGTATTTATAGCGTTTATACATTTATACAATACTTTATATAAAATAAAGCATCAGTATTTAAAACTCAACATCATTTTATCATTCGTCTATCCCCGTCATATCCATTAATCAACCGTGGCCTTCTATTTTCTCCTCCTCTTCTTCTTCTTCTTCTTCTTCTTCATTTTATATATTCATTATCTCGCATCCCAAATACTCTAATCGATAAAACCTAGCTACATTATATATTTTGCATTGGTACATACAAATACTCTTCATCGGTTCATTCATTAATTGGTTCCAAAAATACAACGGTTATAGTATTATTATTAAATATTCAAAGTACTTCTACCTCTTAGTATGCTTACTGAATTATTGGTTATGCTACTTATTCTTTCACTACTAATACATCAATCGTATCAATTTTTCTTTTTTAAATTAAATCATTGCACTAAAATATTAGGAACAAGATTTACAAGGAAAAAAACTGTTTGAAATATATTGATTAATTATGTGAAAGGTACTTTTGGGAATCTTATAATTCTATTTCAATTCATACTTACCAGATTTACAAATGTTATCCGAGAATTTAATTAAGGCTTCTGGGCTGACAATTCATAATTTATAGCAAAGCTCTCATTGCATCTGTTATGTGCCTCTCTCTCTCGATCATGGATTTAGAACTTCTCAGGACTTTGGTTTAGGGCTGACCAACGAATAATGCATCCTCTCCTTAATCTCCCGCTAGCTCTGCTCGAATTAACCGCTGTCTGCTGGCCAATATTCTCCTGTACTTCATACAAATCCGGATATAATTGAATCCCGACCAGACCGCATTCGATTTAATGTATTTTATCAGTCTATTTCGTCTGATATATCACTAAGGAAACGATTAGACGATTCTGGTATAGTTTAGAGAATCTACATAGAAAATAATACAATTAGTATGAAACGTATGATTTGATGTAAAACATAATGCAATTATTGTTCAACAATTACATTGTTGAAGTAATTTTCATAAAATTAATATTTCTATTAATTGTCAGCGAAAACTAAACCTTCTTCAAATGAAGCTTTATACACAATCATTTTAATTGACCAAATTAATAATTTTAAATCAGTAAAATTTCATAAAAAATTAATTCGAATGACAAAGCAATGAAAAAAAAATTATCTGAATAATTTATCAATAGTATTCAATACTATCCCGAGATTAGCGTGAGCAGTAAGTTGAAATAAAAAATAGCGGAACATGGTGATAGCAAGGATTCTCAATATCATTGAACATTATCAGACAGTTATTTTTTTAAATCATTTATTTCTATCAGTCAAATCAGTCAAATCAGTCAAAAAGTGACCAAGCGATTAAATAAAAAAATCTATCAATAAATATATTCATTGCTCATTGTTTTTTATATAATTTGTTTCTGAACAACTATGAATTTTAATTTAAGGATACAGTCGTGTAGTTTTATAACGACATAAACTAACGAACTTACCTATAATTGTTTCTGCTCACGTCCACCCTAAACCCATCAGTGCAAACCAGTTTTAGACTCATCCCAAAATTCAATGCACTGGATCTTCTATTAAAGTGTTACATCCGATCAATGTTAATAGAGCCGAAATTCATTCGTGTCTCTTCGAAGGTGTTGAAATTGGTGAAATAATTATTGCCAATGAATAGCTAGGGAATCACTTCTCCAACTATAGAATATAACGTATATATCATTGAGATTGCTCACTGTGGCTGAATGTCACGTTCCTTCTCAAAGTTGCATTATATCGGAAAGCCCCCGTTCGTTCAATGACCAGCTTCAAACTCGTAACCTCTCTCTCTCTATCTCTAACCACTGCCGCAGAGAATTACCGGGCACAACCAGTAATTAATGGTTCAAATAGTCAAATCAACTGTTCGTAACAATAAGAGCATCTCCTTCAGTATCTCAATCACTATGGAGTAAAACGCTGACTAGCACCATTGTTAGTATAATTGATCCTCATCGACAACACCACTTTAATATTCCATGAAATTTTGAGGACTTCGGTAAAACGATCTCATGATGCTAAAGAACGTGATTGAAGATAATTAATGTTTTGGATGTGTATATTATCCATCCAATATTTATAATCCTATTATGGATATAATTAATAATATATTAAACACCTTAATGTGCTTTGAATTTTTAGTATATCAGCGACAATATTATGCTTTTTTGTCCGGTCTTTTTTTATTTCATTTGAGTAGGGGTTTCGAAAGCCTTTGACATAACTTTTACATCAACGTACATAAAAATAATATATGTGGAAGAAAATGGATGCTTCGATTGACTTGAAACTATGTACAAAAAAGTTTTTTGGGTTGATGATTTTGAAATCAAGGTCAGATTTATAAAATTAAAAATGACGGACTTAAAATGAAGGTCGAAACTTTAAAAATGGTTGGAATCTGGCTAAAATTAATTATGCATGAGCAAAGTCGCTAATTAGAAATTTGGCCTCAGATTTTTGAAATTAAAAATAGCGAATTTCCATTTTAGTGAAATCCCAAAGTTTTTGTATTTATGGCCACCATTTTAGATCCGCAATTTTTTATTTTCAAGATCTGAATTCATAAATTCGTAATCAGAACACCCCAAAAAGTTCTGTATACCAATTTTTATGAAAAACTTAATCAACTCTTTTATTTTATATTTGTAAAATAGCAGTGCAATGTCATGTAAAAATTAACGAATGAGTATTATCGGTGTCTTGAGACCTTGAAAGTAGATATCCCAATCATTAATTAACTTTATTATTTAATATTTGAAAAATAGTATTGTGGTATCATCTAAAAAAATGAATATGATTGATCATGCCTGAATTTATGTTGCATTTCACAAGCATATCTGCAGCTAACTGTCTCGCTGGATTAAAACATTGTATTTTGCGGCCAAGGTCAATTAATAGTACGCTAAATTACACCTTCACGTGGGATCGCCGCCCACACGTCTGGCAATGGGAAAAAGGAGTCAATCGATGCTGAGTTCCCTCCTAATCGCTACTCGACCGATGAAAGATACTTACTGATTATATGTATACAAATATATATATATATGTTTGTAAGATTCCCGTGTGTCAGCTGGTCGCGATCTGACTCTATTTTATTTATCGACTGAACTCACCGTGATGTTTGCTCTTATACACTCAAACAGTTTTACGTCACCACCATAGCCGATGGTAAATTGCATGTGCAACAACGGTTGCAAACAATGAATGGAAATGTCAGTCTCACCATTAGCTGGGATCACGTTCGATTGGATGACCCCGTCTACCTCTCGATTCTTCACGGCTCAGCTTCGATATATCTCACGTAAATTTTCACTCCGATATTGTCTAGTTTTTATTCAGACAAATTCGTTTTACCTTCTGAGCTCTCGTGCTCTCAGTTCTCACGTGGTTCTTTTTTTTTACAGGATTGCGTGAACCTTATTGTGCTCGACTTTTATCTTCTCGTAACATTCTCGGAATGAATAAAATTTCTTTATCGCTTATACACATTTGCAGATTAACAGTTTTTTTTAATCACAAAAAGCAGTTGACAATTAACTTTTATATTCTCTTCTTTTTTAATTACATTTTTATTTTAATTAAATCAAATCAGAAATAAGATGAAATTAAAAATTAAATTTTTTTGAAAGAGGGTATCATGTTCAATTGATTCACTACTATTTATTATTATTATCATCAGAGAAAAATATCTGCAATGTCGGAAGTTAATTTAAAAGTAAATACTAAAAGAAATTTTTTAAAGAGATATAACCATTTTAAAAAGCTAATGAAATAAATATTATGTTCAATTTATCAATCGTCAGTGAAGAATTATTTTCAAAAAAATCACTTGTACAAACTCTACGGCAGGCAAATCCGTTCTTTATACTTATAGGAGTTTGAATACGATTCATCTTTCAGTACCTCGTCAGTGAACTAGAGCGAACCTGGCATAGTATGGACCTATGGCTGGGAACCATACAACCCTGTACATATATAGAGACACACAATCTTTCGTAACGTTGAATAGCTTAAAGGTCGAGTTCGCGACTTCTCAGGCCTACAAAAGAGTGCCTGTATCATCTCGTGAGCTCACCAGGCCGATCGCACTTAATTACAGAGCAAAGGAAACGATCGTTGCAAAGTGCGATCGTGAAGCCCGCGCCCTCGTTTCACCAGTTTGCAAACTTTTTTTTTCACTTTTCTTCGATATATATACGTATTTCTAACTCTGAACTTTTAATCGCGCATTATCCAATATGCTATTGCCATATCGGTAATGTAAATATTCCATAAATTTTAGAAATAATCATAATCTCATTACTATATGTGAGTTTTGTATCAGCTACCCAAGAGTGCGTCGAGTAATAAAAAGAATAAAATAAAATTAAAAAAATGTCGTGTGAAAAACTTGACACAGCTTGTAAGTGATTACCAGCTCGATTTTATGGCAGGTTTGCACGCCCACGGGATGACGGACACCCCACATAAACAATATTACGATATAAAAGATATTTTACAACACGTTAGGTCGATACATTTTTCCTATTCTACAGTAGGACCTTCCACAAGTTAAACTTGCAATCCGATTGCTGCAGTTAAATTATTTTTTTATATTTGTTCAGTTTCATTCGTATTCTTTTATATATTCGAGACATTTCAAATAAAAAATTGTCAAAATTAACATAGCGTTGTAAAATATAATTACTTATCATGTTAAAGTTTTAATGAAAAAATATATATATTATTTCAACTTAATTTTAATAAGCCTTATCATTTTATCATTTTCGAATAAAACGACAATTTCTCATACAAAATCCAAATTTGTTTCAACACCATGGTCAAGGATAAGAATGGACGAAGATGAAAAAAACACATAAGTTATATAGAGGTTCTACTGTACAAAAACTATTTAACCCCCTCGATTGATTGGTCGTCAGTGCAATACGCATACGCGCATACAGAGTCCGGTTGCAAGTTCCGGAATGGAACCATAACGTATTCACTTGTACGGATCTAATGACTGCACATGCCCGTAAACGATGCTGTCAATGATAATATCTCGCGGTACTCCCCTCGAAGGACGTAAAACCGAGCGAGAGAGGGGTAACCCTCGACGATGATGTTGCGGTCCCGACGTAAGAACCTGGGGCGTGGCGTCAGTGACCTTCTTGCGCAATGGGTGAGCACACAGCACACTGATCAGCGGATATTGTAGTATATTTGAAGGGATCAAGCGCGCGGGGGCGCGGTTCCCCGAGCATCGAGAATCTAAAGTATATAAGGACGCGCGGTTGGGTGTCTTGGCACACTCAGCGACCGACAGTCAGCGAGATGAGGACTTTTGTAAGTAAATATGAGTGGTTTTGCGAAAAAAAAAGCCATTTCTCGGTATAAAAAAGAAAAGTGTGACTTTATGGGTTTTGTCAATTAACATCGAGAATACTTGGAACGTACAGATCAACACAGTGTAAAGAAAAAAAAAGTGTTTAACTTTTATAAATACGCGCAATGCGAGATTACATACTCGCCATTCAAACGATTATCAGGTGGAATAAACAATTTTAATTGAGAAATAATTTTAATACAAACATACACATATAACTGCGTGTATAGAAACCACGTGTAAATAAAAAGAACTGTAAAAAGAGGAAACCAGAAAAAAAAAAGAACAAATGTGTGTCCACAGATCGTAGCACTGGCTGTACTTGGAGTTGTGGCTGGTTCGCCAGTTCGCGAACGTCGAGGAGCCGTTTGGGGAGGTTATGGTGGTCACGGGGCTTACGGGCATGGAGCTTACGGGCACGGAGCTTACGGGCACGGAGCTTACGGCCTCGCTGATCATGGAGCTTACGGACTTGGTCACGGAGCTTACGGGCATGGTGTTGCACTCGCTGGTCCTGGTATCGGACACGCGAGCCTCGCAGGACCTCACGTGGGTGCCTCCGCTCTCGCGGGACCAGTTATTGGACCCTCGCACTTGTCAGGCTCCGTAGCTGGACCGGCTCACGTATCAGGTGCGGTTGCAGGACCAGCAGTCGTTACCGGATCGGTTGCCGGCCCGGCCCACGTCGAGGGTTACGGGGATGGACATTACGACGGAGGGTACGCTGGCTACGGAGGTTACGACGGAGGATACGGGCACGCTGGTTACGCTGGGGCTGCTTACGTCGGGGGTGAGCCCATTTGGAATTGAAACTTTTTACACAAAGAAATGTGATTCTACATCGGGAATAGAGTACATCGATCTATCTAAATATAGAGAGAAACCACTAAAAAGAAATTCACTCCCTTGGAATGACATTTCCTTATTAACGCAATCAAATTTTTCTTCTTTAAGACTCACAGTAGCAAACATTTTCGACTTCACATATCTAAATCCAAAAGACTGCAATAATAGTTATAGCGAAACTTGAATACTGGATTTAAAGAGGTATCATCGACACATATTAATCAAATGAGATAATGTTTAGCGCTATTTAGCAATGAAAATCAATTTAATAAATTTTAAGTTTGAATAAATCTTTTCAATTGAAAATACGAATTTTCAAATATAAATATAAATGAATTACATACAACTAAAAATGTGGTTTAAGAAAAGTATTTTAGTGATCATTTTACTTGAAAGCGTATACAAATTCTCCGAACGTACGAATTTTGTATCACTTTATCAAGTAATAACTTTTTTTTTCTTAAGTCAAAGATACTATGTTATGTTTCTTCATACGATTTTGACTATTATCGAACATTTTTAATACAACATTTTTTGATTATTCAGTCAGTAACAATAGTCTCTTTTTTAATAATAGAAAAATGAAAAAAAAAATTGTTTGACGGGGTAAAAAAATGTAAAAGCAATAGTTCATTTCAGTACTTTCGATGATACCTTCTTAATTGGGGAAAACTTTTGTTGAAGTTAATTAGAGGTATTTGATGAGGTGGCATAAAAGTGTTGGAGATTTTTTTCTTCTCAACAACAGCATTGTTGTTCGTCATCCGAAAAATCGAAAATGCCAAATGTACTTTGGTTTCGCCGCTAATAGTCCGACGATACTTCCAAGACTGTAATTATTGTTTGCGATAAATGCTCATTGTTCAGGCTACGGTCACGCGGGCCACGGAGCTGGTCACGGTGTCGTAATTGCCGGCCCCGCGTCCCACGGCGCCGTTCTTGCTGGTCCATCGCATCACGGCGCAGTACTCGCTGGTCCTGCGAGCCACGGTGCTGTTGTAGCGGGTCCGCATGCCGGTGGAGCCGCGGTCGCCGGCCCCAATGCAGGTTCGGTCGTCATAGCTGGACCATCGGGAAAAATTGTGGCTCACGGCGCTGGTCACGGAGCTGGCATTCACGCGGGTTACGCTGGTCATGGTTACGGTGCTCATGGTCATTATTAATTCAAACTACACCAACAATGGATACGCGAACTCATTTAAACGAGTCGTTAATTAATGCGATTGTCCATGGGTCGAGTGGATCATCTGACCAATGTTCAATTTCTGACAGATATGTATCTACACGCATGTTTATACGTATTTGTGCAAGAATTTGCCAAAACAGATTATGAAAAAGATGTAAACCCTGCTCGCGGATCTCAAACGATTATTAATAAAAAAAAAAAAAACGAATTAAATGTATCCTTTAATCTTCTTCACTATATCGTGTTGACGCTGTGTCAATGATTATATTCTTTTCACGATAACACGTGATGGAACGTCAATCACATGCCATCATGTAAATAACAAGCCCAGAGCCTGTATCCGTCAAATAAATGGCTCATATCCATCAAAATACGTTTTTTTTTTCAACTGCAAACTTTTCCTTTATATCCTTCGATGTTCTTTCGTGGATACAAGTTTGATGAATTTATTATTATTCCAGGAAGTATAACTTGGGCCACATTATCTCATGAATCTCTATCTGAAATTACGTGGTATTAAATTTCGCAGAGTTTGAATTCAACTGCTACGAATCTCTATCTCCAACCCCTCTGCTCTTCTGTATATATCATCGAGTGCTATCGATATACCAGTTGCATATTTGAGCCTATAATATTGGATTGAATTACCAATTATAAATTTTGAGAGGTAGTCATTAAGAACAATGTTATAATGATACGAGGCATTGATGAATATCGGACAATATTTTTTTTATTTAATAACTCATGTAAAATACGGCTATAATCTTTTAAATCCAAATTTTAAAAAAGGATTAGCGGTTAATCCTTTGTGCGGTTCGTACAATTTGTAAGTGAAAGGTTGACCATGAAAAAGGCAAATAAGGAAATTTAAAAAATTTTTGATCAATAATATTTTCATTATGACATTCGATTGAAATGTAATATTTGAACGAATATTATTCAAATTCAGAACTAAAGGGAGATGTTCGTTACGAAGATAATTGAGAAAAAATATTTGCTATATATATACTACATATTTCCATCAAATCCATACGAAGAGTTATCTATGAGAAAATCATGCCCTCTCACTGTTCACTAGTTCTCAATAGCAGAATGATTCTCAGGCTTCGAATGAATTGAAGCACATCCAACAGTACAACAGTATAGGACCTCAATCGAACAATCGAGCAAGCAAATTATTTCGGAATTACGACTTTTCGGTGGTTAAGCACTGCTGATTAAAAGTTTTGATATATTACTGAAGAATTACACTTTATTTTATTATTTAACATGTTCTATTCTCTTTTTTATTCCATAATTATTATTCTTACTTTTAATAAAATCCTTAGACAACGAAATTGAACCAAAAATTATTCCAATTTGTTGTGTATGAAATTACAAAATGTATATCTCTGCTAATTTGAAAAATTGTATAACAATGAAATTAATGTTATTGTCATCAATTAAGAATTTATTAATTAGTTACAAACAAAAATATTCATTGCAAATGAAAACTTATTCTGTATCGAAACCTTCCGATATTTCTGCTGATTTAAAAGATTCCACATAAATTACATTTATGTAATTGCCATTGACTGACAATCTGTTAATTAGTGCAAAAAAAAGATAATTATCTTTTTTCAACTAATTGCAGGCATATTGGAAATTGTATCCAAACTTTTGGCCGAGAGTGTATATATATAAACATAACTATGGTTATTATTGCTCCTGCGTAATCTCAATGCAGTTTCATCATGTTGCGCCACGTTTAGCTATGGGACGACTATCCTCAGTTTGATCCCGACCTCTTAGCTGCATGCCAACGGCACAGATCCCATGCGTTGTGAGAAAGCCAACTTATGTGCCTGGCTCCGACCAAGCTGAACCTCCACAAATTCTTAAAGGTCACCCACTTGGAGATCGGACGTACGCCTACTTGTTCCTCCGCGATCATGCGATCAACGCGACAATAAAAGATCCCCTGGCCCTTCCCTTTCTTTTCCTAGCATATAAAATGCGCATGCAAACGTAATAAGAAAGCGATACGCAAATATTCCAAACAACGGAAATGTGTGAATATGGATAAGCGAATGCGTCGACCCAGAACAACGAGAATATCGCTCCCAGTATATTGGATGTTTGTACTATCCACTTGGAAGATCGAACAATTCTATATTTATAGGTGCTATCGATCTCACGATTCCATCCTTTCGTGTCTCTATATTGGTTCAACCTCGATTTCTACATATAATTTATTGTCAAAATTTTACAAGTCGATTTTGTTTTGAATTCATTTTTTTTTGCTTTTTTTTCTTTTCTCAATTATTATTGATAATGAAATGAATTATGAAATTGATAATGAAATTAAATATTATTAATTTCGCTTGTATTATGAATAAAATTTTTAATTTTGTAATAGTAATTAAAGGGATAATTAAAATGGGAATTTGTGCATTGGTTATAAAAAAAAAAGGAGAAAATAAATCAACAACAAGACTTGTAGTTTTAATAATAGGCGACATTTTATTTCTGCGTTCCAGAAAGAAATTTTTGTGCTTCTCCTGGTGTTTCTTTCACTTCCGTTGATCGGCGGAGAGAAAGAAAAAAGTCGAAAAAGAAAAACATGTCGCCTTAGCGTATTTTTTTTTGTCTTTATAACTTACACATATAACATTTTTGTTTTTAATCTCATTTAGTTATTTACAATGGCGTTGAATGATAAGGATATTACAAAGTATAGCGGTCTTATAGATCTTACACATGACAACGAGGGGCAGGAAAAGATACGCACGATACATTCACTCGTTTTTTGTCCGAGACCGTTATTTTTTTTTATTTTTTTTTTTTCGGAAATCTTCGTATAGCCTTGTGTTTTTACTAATACGATTCATTTATAATTATTTATCTATTTAATTAATATACATGAATGTCTCCAAGTCTCGTGTAATTTTTTATATTGTAATGAGAATATTTCGTGTGTGTGTGTGTGTGTGTTTGTGTGTGTGTGTGCGTTGTATGTTAAAATCTCCAAAACTCTTAATCACAATAATTAATATTATACATGAGGATTGTGTACAAGAAATATACACTCAAAGATTATTGTTTGTTTAAAACGTTTTTTTTTCTTCTTTTTTCCATATCGTCGCTCGTTTAGTCGATCACAAAAAAATGTTTTTATGTTATACGTATATTATTCATATATGATCGATGATAATTGCGTTTAGACATCGATGGACTATTTCCACAGTTTGATGATGATTATTATTATTACTTCTAAAATATTTTATTAAATGATGCTATAGCCATTTTCAATTCTTCGTCACATACAGTCTGAATTATTTCGTTAATTTATTCTTTTTCTTTTTTTTAATCCCGAGAAAAAAAGCTTGTACAGTCTCATCATCCACACACTCACACAATAAATTTGTTCGTTTTTTTGTTTTTTTCCTTTTTCGTTACACGTCCTCAAATAATTATCACGTCATTATGTTTTGTCTCTTACTCAAATATGCGTGTACTTACATTTCTATTTATTTATATATATAT
>JABMBV010003324.1:0-11079 GCA_018906735.1 Mesochorus sp. PSUC_FEM 10030011 | reverse complement strand
ATTATTATAAAAAAAAAATGTTTGCCAAATTTCGTGACATTTAGGAAATTAATTAAGAAGTTATTGAATGGTTAAATGAACATATGCTTGAATAAGATTACGTTAAATTTCTCGATGTTGTAATCGTAAAAGCAGAATGTATGTGGATGCAACAAAAAAAATAAAATGAAAAATTTCAGGATTATTTATTAAATAATCAAAGAAAATATGTACCAAATTTCAAAAATATTAAGAGAAGCAATGATAAAAAAAGAAATAAATTCAAATATTGAAAATGATATAAAACGTAGTATCTTATTGTTCATTAATGTCTAGACATTTTTATATATAATCTCTGTGCTATTTTCACCAGGCATTTATCAAAAATACCGTACAAGCAGAAAAAAAAGAAAAATATATCACAATACATTAATCTATAATTATATATGACTCTTTTGCTGTCACTAACGTTTGAAATGGAATGTACGAATACAACTTCCTAATGTCAATAATTCTATTTTTCTTACCAAAGCCTGTAATGATTTAAATACGATTAACATTTTTCCAAATATATTTATCATTTTTACAAAGTGCTTAAATAAGGTCCTTGAGATTTAAGTAGATTTAGTCGGGCGAAGATCAAACGAGGTACCAGTAATAAATGTCCTATCGCCTCGGACGATCAGTAGTAAACCCTCGTGCTTGGTCAGGCGAGAATTTTCTACACCGTACATCCGTAAATATACGACGTAAATATACGACCAACCTCGTACATAAGGGTTTATACGGTTTCACGATTCAACGTTTCTTTTGTAAGAAAATTAAGTAAAAATGTTTTATTGTTTGACGTTGCAGCTACCTCGTACTGGAACACGTCTCGGGAGGCGAACTCTTTGACTACTTGGTAAAAAAAGCACGGTTAACACCCAAGGAAGCGAGAAGGTTTTTTCGACAAATCATTTCCGCACTAGACTTTTGCCACAGTCATAGCATATGGTGAGTAATTTTTTTATATAAAAATTATGGAAGGCATTATTGAGAATAAAGTTTTTATAGACCTATAGCAGATGCTTGATAAGCAATAAAAATGCATTAATTACATTGATATAAGGCAAAAATAAAAAATAAATATAAACAAATTTAAAACGTACTAAACAAAAGAGAAGACGAATAAATAATGAGATACCATTCAAAAATAAACCAACGGTTGTAATCTTCATTCATTCTTGGGTAAAATGGGTCAAGTTGTTCTCACGGTTCCTTCATCTCTTGTTTCGCTCTCTTGACCAAGAAAAGTAAAAATAATGGAACGCTACAAAAAAGCAGATCAACGAAGTATAAAACGTGTAAAAGAATGCCTCGAAATTTCGTCTTTCGTTGTGAGATTTATTACTTTGAAAGTGGTATACTCGTTTATTGAACTTTTGTCAAACGCGGATCGATTGATTTCATTAATCATTTCTCTTTTATGTTGTTACAATTTTAATTATACAATTGTCACTAAATATAATTTTTACCGTTTTTATCTTTTCTATTGAAATTAAAATACTGAAAAAAAAAACATAATAGTTGTGCAAGCAACAATAAAAACGATGATAACATGTGCACTGACATTGTGGTTTTTTTGTTCAATTCAATCGATAATTCATGTTACGTTTGCTCCACTAGTGAAATGAATTGTTTAATTCTTAGAAAATCATACTTGGCATGCATTATTTTGTTCAATACCATAAGTCTTTGAATATTTTATAATTATTCGTTTAATTATTTCAATAATGTTCATCTAGATGAAATAAAAATATATTATGAAATTAAATTAAATTGAAATAAATATTATGAAAGTTATCTTTGATGTAGAGAAACAGTAAATTCCTAATATTTAACATAAATAATTAGTGTATTTTGCAATGTTAATCCTTTCTTAAATAAAACCTGTAGATGTTAAATATATTTCACTGAAAAGTATATAAATTTTATTTTTATATCAATGTTGTGTGTTCACAGCCACAGAGATCTCAAGCCCGAAAATTTATTACTCGATGAAAAGAACAATATAAAAATAGCGGATTTTGGTATGGCGTCACTGCAACCAGCTGGCTCGATGCTGGAAACGAGTTGTGGCTCACCTCACTACGCCTGTCCAGAAGTCATTAGGGTAAGGAAAAAGTAAATTTTTTTTTTCATAAGACGTTTCATAACAATAGCGGAATGACTTGTATGCAGATAAATGAGATGATTAAAAAGAAGAAAAAGGCTCACGGTCAATGACCGCAAACGTGCATATGAATATATCAAACACCAGCACTAAAAATCGTCCCGAGTTTTTCTCGTGAGCTTTTCTGCTTTGCTATGAAAGCTTTTGAATATATGATACAACACAGTTCCTTGCCTAAATAATAACAATAATTGTGTGTGAAATAAGAAACAATAGAAAAAAAATACAGGTCTTGGAATCTTTTGTGAGCATCATTTAGTCTGATGAATATTTATTTCAAAAAATTAACTTCTAGTCTGAACAGCGCTTTAGATTTTTTTAAACTTAAAAAACACTGAAGTGAATCTCTGTAGTGATAATTTAGTAATAAGTTTTAAAAGTAATTCAAAATTCTTCGAAGTGGGGAATTAAATTTATGAATATTGTAATCAACAAGAAACAAAATTCGAGTAAATTTCGAAATTGATTATCCCAAGATTGAACTTTAGTATTATCGAAACTATTCAACGTGAAGCAAACAAAATCTACCTGGTTACAGAGTTCTATACTATAATATTTATCTTCCCTGTACACAAAACCCCCTAAACTCCTGTCGTAATCGCTCAAGTGGCTCGTGACGAAATTCTCGTTATCGTGAACGAGCTGGACAGGAAACTACCAAACTACGAGAACACTGGGAACTTGGTGCAACCTCACGTTACACAGTTTCATTAGATAAATGCATATGTATATATATATGTATATATATGAGTCGTTCTATAACAAATCAAAATGGATTTGCATCGTAACTATTTTTTTTTTTTCAAATTTCTATCAAGCATTACAAAAAATACATTCGACAAATTTTTACTATCCAAATTGTGCTACTTGTTCTTTTTGTTAGAAACTTGTGTGTCATTATCTACGGTTAAAAAATAGTATTACTGTTTAAGAAAAAATCATGTAATTTGCATAAAAATCATCCACGAAATTGTAAGTCATGAAATTTCTAGTGCAAAAATTATTTAATATAAACAGAATGTCTGGAAATTCGTAAAAAGCATTCAAGATTCCATAGGATATACAATTCTGGATAGAAAAGTTCTGTACACTTAAATAAATCTTTTTTTAACAAGATAATTCAAATTTTCAACAACTAATCAAAGGATTCAATAAGGGTAACGCCCTGAGTCAGTTTATAATTTTGTGTTACATCATACTATCTTTTTCCAATTAATCAAATTCTTTAATTGACAATCAAAAACTTCAATTATCTTACTACGATAACTTTTATTTAACGATTAACCTCTAGGCTGTCGGAAAGACTATATATAGTTTTTACTTGTAGTTGGAACTTTGTATAGGTTATAATTAAGATATGGTGATAAGATTTCACAACCATTTTTAATGGGGGTTGAAACCCTTCAATCCCTACCGTCTAAAGGCTAAAGATTTTCTCTTTAAAACTGTATGGTCTATCGATCCCACATAAGGTTTCTGTACGAATTTCGGGACACCCGGTACAGCCCAAAATCCGGTATCGAAGCAAGAAGATTCTAATAGAGCGAATCCTCGACGGCCTCTATAGCATGCTTAAGCGTAACGAGCAATTTCAGGAACAATCTGTAGTCGCTTTATCAACCCTCCCGTGTCCTATATATTTGTTGAAATGTGGACGACAACGTTGACATCCTAACTGGTTCTCTCTTCGCTTCCCGGTCGGGCTTGTACTGCTTATTACGTATTTGGTATGTCGCTGCAATGAGCTTGAGAATAGTCAATAAGATCTTTAACTGTACAGTATTACATCATATTCGATATTATAAACCAGGCCATTTCTTTCCGACTTATTTTTTTTTATTAATCGAGTAAATAGACTTGAGATTATTTAATGTAATATTTGAACTTCAAGAGTGTTGGATAATCTAAATATAGACTTGGTGCAAAAATCAGAAAATCAGAAACAAAAAGCTGATAAAACTAAATGAAAACCATCGTTAATTTGAGGCAACGCTAAAGGAGAGTGATATCGAAAATCCGAAAATTTCTGGAAATTTTTAGATCATACCAAAGTATGATTAAATATTTTTCTTAATTTAATTGCACTGTGAATTCAGTGATATCAACTCCCTCCTCTCTCCCAAAAAAGTTTGATTTACAAAATTTTTAATTTTGAATAATTTTTTGATTGGTACTGGGTATGATAAATATCAAGAGAAAAAATAATTTCTAAAATTTTTTTTTACGTTTGTTTAAATAGGGCGAAAAGTATGATGGCAGAAAAGCCGATGTTTGGTCATGCGGTGTTATACTCTATGCTCTTCTCGTCGGTGCTTTGCCTTTTGACGACGACAATCTTCGTCAACTTTTGGAAAAAGTTAAACGCGGCGTTTTTCACATACCTCACTTTGTACCACCCGATTGTCAGAGTCTACTGCGCGGTATGATTGAGGTCAATCCTGACAAGAGGTTTACGGTGAGTCTTTCATCCGCTCAATCATTGAAATGCTTTATTTACTAGATATATTCAAGAAAAACCATACAATATATATATTCAAGAACGAAGAAAGAAAACCTTGAGTTGCTTATCGTTCATGGAATACTAAGTCAGTAGAGAATTTAATACCAAATCGATGAAAGTCTAGCCCCAAGAATCTTGAATCTATACCTCTATTGTATTTTATTGTTTTATCTCATATATAATATTTATGTTTTTTTCTTTCACTATGTTTTTGTAAAATCGTGATATTTTTTTCTTCAAATAAAATATTTGTATCAATTGTTGGCTAAGAATGTTTCTTTCTCTTGTTCGAAGTCTCCATTACGAAGGTAAATCCGAATTTCTTAAGATGAAATAGGGTTTCAAAATTCCGATCGATTAATATACGTTCATCCGTAGCATCAGAATTCACTGATATATATTTTGTTCATTATTAAAATCATAATAACGCAGCTGGCGGAGATCAACAGGCATATCTGGGTCACAGCAGCTGGTAAGGGTGAACTCGAGCTTGAATTGTCCATGATGGACGTTGTTCAGACCCACGTTATTCCGTCCATCGATGCTATCGATCCGGACGTTCTACAGGCGATCGCGAGTCTCGGATGCTTCAAGGAGCGAACGAAACTCATTCAGGAATTGCTCAGTCCCAAGTAAGCTTTTTGAAAAGGCTCGAAAAATAAACCGAATAAAACGACGCAGTTTAAAAATTGAAAAAAAAAAAATTAATATTTTTCCAAAGATAAAATGCTTATGATTTCATAACAGTTATTTGCATTATAAAATATTGAATATCAAAACATGAATAGACTGTTCAAATGTGATTTGCGGATACTCCTGAATTCTCGACGATAGTTTATATATTTCGGACTGTTAATTAACTCTCGTGTCACGCTGTTTCAGCCACAATACCGAGAAAGTCATATATTTCCTGTTACTCGAGAGAAAGAGAAGAAGACCGGCATGCGAAGATGAACTGGAAGTAATGAGAAGTGGAATTCGTAGTACGAGTGGGCAATCCGAAGCTGATCCACCAAGAAAGAGGGTCGACACTTGTAGAGTTAATGGAAGCGCAGCATTGAATCTTGGTCAAATATCTCACGGGTCACCCTTAACACCGAGGAGACAGTCAAGGTAAGAGAACATAAGGAATTTATCTGTCATCATCCAAAGCTCTTTGTTGACTTGATTTCATTTGTTTTTAAATATCATAAAAAATGAAACGTTCAAGTATTTGTCTAAATTCATTTAATATTAAACCGGAGAATATTATTTAGAACTTAGAGTCTATATCAACGAATATCACGAATGAGGAATAAGTCTTTTCCAAAAATCAATTTCTTCCATCAATGAAAATATTTATTTGTTTAAATTTGGTTAAAAGTAGGGCGTTTGTAGTCTCCAGAGTCTCATTTGTCATGTGATTATTTTGTAAAAGCAAAAATTCAAAAAAAAATTGTGATTTGAAAGTTGTTACAACATTCCAATAATTATTAATTAAATATTTCTTAAACGTCTGAATCATAAGTCATTGACGAGATTCTATTTATATAAATCCGATACAATAATATTATTGAGAATGAAAATGTTCCTCACAAGGGCCAGTTAATAATAAGCAACTTATTTATAACACATTGAATAATGCATGATGCTCGTGCACATGCTGTAAAGTCTTCCGCGTTTACAATTTCTCAGAGCACCCCCAGAGAGGATTTCTAATATTGGAGCTATTTCTCTCTCACGTACTTGCATATTGATCTCGTGACAATCCGTCGAGCTCCTTGAATGAGGTATAGAACAGAGATTGAGAGTATGGTAAAGTTAAGTCTTGACACGCGCCCTCTAAAACACCTGTATATTTCTCTTTTATTCCTTGTACATAAATATATACAATATATATGTATGTGTAACAGTACAATAACCGACACGAGAATGAAAACAGATTCGCAAAGCGTTTGCGTGCGATTTTCTACATGGGAAAAATGTTACTTGCACGCAATCGCTTTATGCCCTACCGAGATCTTCAATCACGCGTTCAACGTTGATTGACCAGCCCTTTTGAGTTAGAGCGTATTAACGCCTCGACACGATAATTGATACTGCGTGTTAAAGGGATAATTCACAAAAAAAAAGAAAATTTGCAAACGATCAATAAATTTGTCTTTGTTTATATTAATTTTGCCCTTTTTTTAATACCATTTTTTTAGAATAATTGAACCATAGACGACATTTTTGAGAAATGAAATAATGTTGTTTGTACTAATTATATTTTTTGGAATTTCAAACGTAATTGATAATATGACAAAGTCGCCCATCCAAGAGATGAAAATTTAACCTTTGGATTAAAAAATAACTAAATATGTTTGTATCACGCGTATTGTTAAAATGAATCGACAATCTAAAGGTTCATTGTTGAAAATAATAATTCTCGATTAGTCAATGAAGTTAATTAATGAAATAAAAAATTCTTAAATAGCTAAATTAATTTTTTTCACACCATTATTCGTAATTATCACAATTCACATGAGAATTATACGAATGAGCGCGTGAAGTAATAAATATATCAATAATAAATTGTAATTGATGGTAAAAATAATTTCTATCATTCTATTTCGACGAAAAAAAAAATAGCGCAAGACATCATGCGCGTCGCTCTCCGAGCACAGGATCTCACACCCACGCGTCTCATTCGCACGCTTCGACACCCGGAAGTTCGCCTCTTCACGGACCAAACGTGGCAGGTCTTTTGAGTCCAAGAAGAGCGACACCTAGCCCACATCACAGCCAAACCGGAAGTCCTCACAGGCTCTCGACCATCAGTGCGAGCGGTGGTAACGGGGCTAGTCCAACTTCCGTAGCCCCCGCACCAGTACCACCACCCTCGAATGTGGGTATCGAACTCAGTGAAATACAACCCGGTGAGTTAATCGAAAAAGCTTTTTCCATTAAGAATTCAAATTATCCATCAAACTCGTCGAAAATTCCATTATTTTTTTATTTTTTTAAAGCTTCTCGGCCATTTTTTTTAGTTACAATTTTTTCCTGAATTAATTATTCGATTTCCATAAATTCGGGGAAAAAACTGCAAGCAGAAATTTGTTTCTTCATAACTCCACGTAATTCTCAAAGTTTTTTCAATGAAGAAATTTAATCTCGCTTTAACTTTTACTTTATTACAATAATTTTTTTTTTTTAACTAGGAAGTTAAGAAAAAATATATGCTAATGTGTTTTTACGTCTTTCTTCACATTAATAATAATTTCATCTTTTTTTTGTTGAGATTTTTGAAAAACTTTAGATAATTCTAACGATTTTTTCTACTTCCATTTTATTTTGCTCTTCAACGATGACTCATGTTTAAGTTTTATAAATTTATTCTATGAATATCATATTATTAAAGTTAAATAGACGAATAAATCAGTGATTTGGTAAATTTCCTGCCTAAAGACCTAAATGTAGAGAGTTCAAAGGTCAATAGCCCACGCGCGAAGTGCGCCGAATAGTTTTCGTCTCAGTTTCAAATTTCTTGCCTATTAATGGAGTCATGTAGAGCACAAGCGGCGAGCAAATATATATGACAATGACGTAATATGGTATAGAGAATGGGAAGCATCAGTGAAGCTAAACTCTTACGTGATTCCGAACAAGGGATGACCTGACATTGATATATCTCGCGTACGACCCAACTTGCCTCAAACTACGAGAATATACGGCGTACTCGTATTGGTATATATGGAGCAATAGCCCTATGTGTATATCGAATTACGCTAAGTGTGTGCCCGGTTGTTTGCCGTTACACCTCGAGATCCGAGGGTGCAGGCTACAACCACGTGAAAGACACGGCGCCGCATAGAGATACCCGGCACATACGTGTATACACACCAATTTCGTTACTATCTAATGTTTATATGCCACTCCTGATAGTTGTAATACATTGACTCGTGAGTTATCTAATTAATGAAAAAAAAAAATTGGTCGTACGGTCGTAGCTATCCTTTGTTACGCAATTTATATTCGAATGCCCAGCGACAGCTCTAGTCGAATTGATATTAACTCAAACAAGGAAATTCAGTTTTTAAGAATTTTTTTTTCATATTTTCGATCTTATTTACGCGTATTATTAAAATGGATATTCTTTGACGCATAATATTTGAAAATAAATTTCTATGTATGCTCTCAGTATATATTCATAAAAAATATATATCAAAACCGTTAATTATTATTGTCTTGTGTATAATTTTTCATTATCTTACATTATCTTACAAACGAGATTTTTGTAACAAAATATCAAATTCTTGTACATAATTATTTTTGCAATATTCTAATTAAAATATGTAAAAGATTAAATAATCATATTGTTTAAAATTTATATTCAAATTCATTGTCAAAAATTAAATATACGTAAAGGTGTAAGTGTCATAATCGTAATCATATCTATAAAGTAAAGGCCAAATAATCAAATACAATTTTTTAAAGATAATTTTTTGAAAGTTTACATGAATCTTCTTGAGCGTTATATTATAATATTTTTGCAGCAATTATATCTGTATAAAAAAAATTGAAACAATCTTAAATGACGATTTTTGTTATAAATGTATTTATATCGTTTGAGTTCGAAATGAAATGCCGGTCAGATCAATTTTCTTACTCCGATTGCTAATTTGATTCCTGGACAACGATTTAATAGATACAGTTACATTAATTACCTTTATATTAGAAATTTTTATTTACCATCCCTTTCAGCTTCTATCATTATTTGTTAATATAGTTACAAGGAATAACTATTCAAAGTCGTATATAATTTCATCACATTTCGTATATTATATCTTCTCTTTACAAAATTCGTGAGCAATCCCGATGCTATAAAACGAAAGATCTTATACACACTGTATAATGTTTGAAGGTAGGAACTAACGAGATGAGCGTGAAAGAGTTTTCCCTCTGCCTCCCTCTCTCTTTTGGTCCCTACTATTCTCTTATTCAGGAACCTCGACAATATATATGCCTATTTCGAAACATATAGCTTCAGTGGTTTAGAGACAGAGATGCACTATCTCATCTAGTATTTCATTTATTTAAAGCACGAGGTGGAGCAGTGCTCACTAGAATAGGAAAGGTTAAAATAACAATTTTAAGGATATACAGGCGTGAGCTTAAATATTGAGAGTATAAAGTGGCAGTTTTAATATACATATATATGTATTTATTATTAATTCATCTGAAACACTTAAGAAATTTCGGTACAAATAACAAAATTCAACAAAGAACAAAATTATTCGGTTAAAAATAATATGATAATGATTTTTTCGATAGTTCACTTTCTAATATCCCCATTTGAATTTTACATAATAAATTCAATGCAAAAAATCTTTAATTGAAATGAGATTTATCAAAAAAAAAAAAGAAAGAATTCATGTGTAATTTGTACGATATTTTCCAAAGTAGTAGCAGTCGGTGTAACACCGCCAGGATCACCGCACACGGGAGCTGGTTCGGGTGCTCATCACTGGAGATCGAGACTAAGTAATATCAAGAATTCATTCCTTGGAAGTCCAAGATTCCATCGACGTAAACTGCTCACGAGTACCGACGAGGTATTAAAATAATAGCTCGTATATTTTCTTGATTATTTGCAAAAAGCTTTAGAGATTATATTCGTAAAAGTGTAGAAAAGAAATATTCTGCTTTTCACATGCGTTTCGTACTATCATCTTCCAGGTACATTTAACGCCTGATTCCTCGCCGGAGTTGACAAAAAAATCTTGGTTCGGTAGTTTAATGACGACCGAAAAAGATGAAACTTTTACGGTTCTAGTTAAAGGGAAACCTCTAGCCAACGTCAAAGCTGACCTCATTCATGCTTTCTTGTCGGTAAGTAAAAATCGATCTCGTGGAAAGTTATAATGACACTTGAGCCGTGTGATACACGATCACCAATCTGGTGATCTCTCCTTTGAAATATGCGTTCTTTGTTTTATTTTTATCCTATGATATATAACAAATTTTGTAACTATAGATAGATAAAAGAAAATGATTTATAATCGCTCATTAATTTTCGATCGCAGATAGCCGAATTGTCTCACAGTGTCATGTCGCCCATGTCGTTCAGAGTCGAATACAAGAGAGGAAGTACAACGCCCTCGATGTTTCAACGTCAAGTACGGTTTCAGGTGGACATCAGTGCTATTTCGAAACAACCTAGCGAACCCTTATTCGCTATAACTTTTACGTTATTGAGCGGTAAGTAGTAATTTTTCCTGTATAAATTCAGTTCGCATCAACGAGAATAAGTTCAAATATTTATTTAAAAAATTCTATTATTTCTTGTTATGGATAGCAGAACATTTTTGAAAATTTCCATCACGTGCAACAGAAACTTATTATTCTTAATAAAATGATATTTTTT
>JABMBV010003313.1:0-11082 GCA_018906735.1 Mesochorus sp. PSUC_FEM 10030011 | reverse complement strand
AAAAAAAATAATAATAATAATAATTTAGAAAAAAAAAATGAAGAAGTTACAGCGGATCTTGCGTTTTGAGAGTATCACGTCTAACCAATATTCATAGCCAGGTAGAGCATATAATTTTAATGTGCTTTTGCTATTGAGCTCATTTACAGAATCGTAAAAAACGAATGTTTCAGTGGGATTTCTATATATGTATACAAAGATCGATTATCGTATGCGCATATATGGATTGGGAAAAGATACTTTCTTTGTCGTGATCGATAGAAACTCGGAAGATTCACGGCTCTATAGATATCTCCGGTAATTTACAGTCAGCTTCTTTATTATTTATGTCCTTTTCTTCCTCGAATCTCTCTAAAATCGCGTCAAAAAGGAATTTCTCGATAATAAAAATCATTTTCTTGTATTAGTTCTTTCTTTGCGCGCGCGACAAACGCTCGACTTTCAAGAGTTCTATTGTGCGTTCGATTATATTATTGCGAGTTAATGATAAAATTATCCGAGTCTAAGTCGATCGGAAAATTGCCGTTTCACGTTTAACTTAATCAACCGAGACGCGCAACATGTGGGCATCCACGATGCATCAATGTGCACATTAAAGCGTTGCACGTTCGGTCGTATACCATCGTGAACGTGCACATGCATATATACGCTCGATCGCACACGTGTGCGCACGCGGATACACAGCATCACCATATGCACCACCGCGAGAGAAGCGCTCGAGCTCCACACAGGTCGACTCTCGCGTAATCCCCACAGCCCACTTACCTACATTATATCCGAGTTACTACGCTTCTCGCGACTTTCGATGCCTTAACCCGTAAACCCGCACGAGCTCCACCGCGGTTTTCTCGTGGTATTCGCGCTCAGTCCATATATACACTGTGTTTGTTATAAATTCAGACTCCCACTACATTTTTCTTCGATACGATCAGGTTCGCATCTTCGCTTCAATACGCTGGGGTGAAATTCAGACCGTGGAATCGAACGACATCGTATCGAGGAAAATTCAATGTTGGATTATTTATGTGCTTTTTATTCCTGGATTCATTGTTTCGAGTACCAAGATAACTTGATAAAAAAAATGATAAAAAATTACTTTTTTTTTGTCTATTTTAATAAAATTTAAATTTTTCGAATTTTCAATGTATCTCCATTTTTTTAAAAATATTTTGAAATATTCTTTGGAGCAATTTGAATCTCTTCAACTAAATTGATAAAAATGGCCAAATTATCATCTACTATCCAATTTTGATTAAAATAAGTACCATAATCTTTCTCAGCAATATTCAAAACTTACAACTTACACTTTTTCATTGAAAAAATTGCCGGTCATCATCGGATTAGTTGTCATGAGATTTCGTTGAGTATTAGTAAGTACGTAGTGAATAAATTTTACATAAATAAGTGTGTTTGAGAAATAAAAAGCCTGAATGCGAGATTGATCAGTCACGAAGGAATCTTTAACAAACGAGTTCATTCTTATATATAGATATATCAGCAGCAGAATATTGAGGATATTAATGATTCATCCATAGGTGAACTTTTAAACGGAAGACTGTGTGTGAAGTGGAAGGAAATGAATGGTTTATCCCGAGACCTACAAATTATCTTTGAACCTATTAATAAATGCTCAACACGCACGTGGTTGCACAGTGCGAGAACCGCGTGCGCCGTTCATCTTTTTTTTCTGTCTGTAACGAATTGGGATGCACGATTCATTAGGAAAGACGAAATGGCGGAAAGCGCGGGAGAGAAATTCCGAGGGAATACTGTAATAGTGCACATTATTATGTAGACTAGTGTGTACAGTATATTATCTCTAAGTGGGTATTAAAACGATATACATGCACACTAGAGAACGGAAGAAAACGCGTGGATAAGCGCTGACTTTGGTATCCACTGCTAATTTACGATATTGTTATTAAGTCGGTAATACTCGGTGTTGAAAAAAAAAAAAAAAATTGTATCGTACCAAAGATACGTGGAGGCTTCATTATCTGAATAAGACGAGCAAATATCTTATGGTGACTCGAGAAACACGTCACAATAATAGAGATGCAATGACTTTTCATTGAAAATTCAATGGAGACCCAATAATTTTGAACTGTTTGATAAAGTAGAAAAAAAAAATTCAAATTGGTTGTAATTTGGTTTTGAAAACATGTAACGACTTCTTACCGAAAATTCAATGGAGGTTCAACGATTAAAATTTTTTTTTAACGAAGTAAAACAAAATTCCCAAATGGTTGTAATTTATTTTTGAAATAAAGGTCTTCATTATGCAGATTTCGACGAATAATTTATTTCTCAGGTTTTCGGAATACTTTATCAGTTCTCAATATTGTCTTGTATCATGCGGTAAAGAAAAAAAAAATAATTTTGTGAGTCTAAATTTATAGGTGAGTGACGAACTGAAAAATAATTTGCAAAAATGTAGTTAAAAAAACATTTTCTAAGGATCTTAGCAGCCATATGGAAAATTGTGTTAAAACAATGCGCCAATTATTGCAGCGGCGTACATTTTTTTTTCTGCGCTATTTCATAACGCCGGCGTTTGGTCCACGAGAACAAGGTCAAGTTGAGGGAGGTGACGTTAAAAGTGCGTTGAAAGCGTCATGCTACGGAAATACGTAAAGTCTGCTGTAGTAGACTGAACGGTAGATTAAATTTGTACGTATATATGCGTGCAACGAGCGCAAAAGCCGACGAGGGGACGACACGAGAGAAAAAAAGGTTTCTTTACTTTCCTACGAGCGCGGCGAGTAACGGTCGCTTCCGGTCTTCTTCATATCGTCTTTTCCTCTCGCGGTGTCGCGGCATTTACCACGGTCAACTCGAATGAACTCTCGTTCTTTTCTTCCGCGTGTATATATCCAAGTCGCGAAACGTGTCTTCGCACCGCTCTCGCTGAGTGCACATGTGTCGATGGCATCAAGAACAGATCACGTTTCCTTGAGACTCGACATTTACGAGCACGCGTGCGTTTCCTTACGCGCGGGGAGATCAGCGTCATTAACGATATACTTGGCTCCATTTTTTTTATTATCTTTTTCCGCATTTATCGAACTCCGCAGTTGCTGTTATAAATATTCGTATTTAAAAATTTACAGACTAATTAAAATTGAAAGACTATAACATTTCTGCATTGGTCACATGCCATTTGTTACAACGAGAGCAAAAATTTTATTGTACGATATTTATTCATTAATACCAGGTCGAATTGGCATTGAGAGTATATAGTAAAATGTTCAAGAATTAATGATGAGTTGTGTACTTCCCAATATGCAAGATTGCCTTGTCATGTGTCATTAACCTTAATAACAATTAATTTGTACTTTTCTAATTGTGAGTATATATTAAAAATTTATGTCGATTTAACAAAGAAAGCAAATAAATGAAATTATCTCAAGAGATTAATCTATGGACGTGGAAGAAGTGTTAAAAGATTTTAATGCAGAAGCTAGATAGTATAATAAATAATTTTTATTATTTATGTGAATAAAAAAAGTATGACACAAATAATAACTTGCAGTACGATTCATAATAAATAATATAATAATTTCATACTTTCATTTTATGTATATTTTTTATTAATAACATGAAATAAAGATTTTTTTTTCTAATTTCATTTTTTCTTATAATATAATTTTTACTTCTAATTTTGCAAATATTTGACAATATTTATCTTCTGACTTTTTGTTTCAAACTGTCTGGATTTTGTGTTCTGTTTTTGTAAACTTTCTCAAAATAATAATGACAGAAAACAAAAAAATAATTACGCATATTCATTTTTCAATTGTCCGAGCAATTTTACTAATTTTTACTTCCATAATAACTATACTCGGATCATTAGGAACATAAAAAAAAAATTAGCAAAATTAATGCTGCAGTTTTCAAATGATACGCTTATCAACGAACAGTATTTCATTATCTACCTCGGGTGTTCTATATAAAAGATCACAATGGATCGTCATTTTTCGTGGTAATAGTAATTCCGATAAATATCCTGAAAGATGTACAGAATAAGACCGCCGAGTTTGAAATGAATTATCGCGATATCTGGCAATAAAATTTATATACCATTTTTATTCAAGGCCAAGAATATCGCGAATGATGAATTGGCAAGATATGGTTCAAGATAAAATTTCATGAATCTCCACTTCTTCCAATATCATTTCTCTTTCTCCTTTTATTTCGTTCTGCCGAGCTACGATTTCACTACAAATGATATCGCTTTAGCGTACTATCAGAACACATCGCTTTGTACGAAATGTGAAAGAATCTCGCTTCTAGATACATAAAAGAGACCAATTGCCCCGCAGTCTCTTCTTCCGGCTTTTACGTGACTTCTTTTTTCTCAGGGTATCCTGTTCTCAGATTCACGCGCTTCTCTTTCTCTTGGATTACTCCTTGGCGTGAACTAGAGCGACCGCGTGTCTCGATCGAGTAGCATTTTGTGTACCCCTGTAAACTGCTGCCATTTTCTTTCTCACTCTAACGCCGTCACGGTTCCCGTAACAGTGAAAACGAATTACTGAGGCAACTGCGCGCGCAACCTGTAATTAATATTGTTTCAATTTGGATATATTACGTTGATGATACATTGATTTTAATTTAACAGCCGAGATATGCAAGCGTCAAATTATAGGCCTCACAACGTTCCTTTTAAAATACAATTTCGAACAATTTACATGCCAACAATATAGCGTGAAATTCATCCGAAAAATGCGAAAGTTAAAGTTGTTCTATCGTTATAATCACAATAGTAAAGGAAAAATATATTTAAAATCATCAAATTTAATTTTTCTAAAAGAATTTATTAAAAATTTTAGAATGTTACGATATTTAATAATAAATATCTTATTTTTTGTCTTTCGGAAGCTTTTTCAAATTTTACATACACTTTAGTATGATTATCAACAAGATTAAAAAAAAAAAATCAAGACAGTCTTACGGACTGTCACTAATGACTGGACTACCTTAAAGATACGTGTGTTACGACAAAAAGTGTATAAGGTAGAATTAAAACATTGTGAGTCATATTAGATTAAACAAAAATTAATATATAGCTTAAACAAAATAATCAAAAATGAAAAAAGAAAAAAATAATAATTAATTTGTTTTCGATGAAGTTACAGAAGGAAATGCATTTTTTAAATTTAATATTCACACGATATTATTTATTTGTAAAAATATATATTGCAATAACGAAAATGTCGTGCATCGAGTTTCTGCGGCGTATCACAGAGAGTCGCAGAAGTATGAAGCTTCGTGTGTTGTTAGGGTTTGTGGAGCCATACGGCGATGAGATACGAAATGATTCTCACGAGTCGACCCACTTTTGGTCTCCGTGTGGATGGCGTTACACACAGCGCGCATCCACTATACGTATAATATATTTTCCTTCTCGTGCCATTGACTGCGACTCCACTTGAATGTACTCTCGGAATTGTACCGTGTTTTCAAGACCGTAAGAAAATCTCGTGGCATCGATGTTGGCATAGGACCGATATAACGACGCTCTGGCTCTTTTACTATGCGCGATAGTGGATCGCGCGTGTTTGCTCGAGACCGTAAGACTTTTGCACGCACGAACAGCCTCAAATAATACTCAAACATACTTGAATTCACGCGACGAAACTCTCGAAGATTCTCATATGGTCGTGTATCATATATAGTACGGCTTACGAAAGTAGTAACCAAGCGCAATGTTTAGTCATTCGTTATTTCATTAAAAGAGAGAAAATTTCTTTCCGTTCACACTTCCCATAGCTTCTGTGGTACATGGCCTCTATGTATATACGTATATATTTCTCTTGGTTACGAAGTCAGAGAACTCCGGCATGCGTGATTCCGTAAAAAGCGCACGTATTTATTTTTATCGCCCGGTGTGTACTATAATTCTGTAGAAGAGAAATCGTATTGTCCCCGACGATGATTACCGCGAGTTATCACTCGGGTCACATGATTGGTTTAAACTTGACAGATTTATATTGATTTCAAGTGTAAGATCAATCATTTTACAAGGAAAAAACGAAAGTTCATAATTTCTTTAAAAATTAAAGGAAACGTAAAACCTGCGATATTAACCTGCGGTAGAAGAGGCTCGTAAACGTCAAGGCATGATTTTTATTCTTTTGCCTGATATACCTCTCTAATAGTAAACTCGAATGACCTGGAAAAAAGAATATATAACTTTTGATATATGGAAAATTAAATAAAAAGATAATTTTCCCAGGGCTTGGCGTGCTTGAGCCTGCTAATAAGCTGCTGGACGACATCGTTGGTATCGGCAGCGAGCAATGGAGTCCGGCCACGTCGTCAAAGTCGAATTCCAACGTTGAACGAGTACCTGACACCCCCGGCACCGCCAAATGCTCAAGCTTTTCGAGGACAATCGGGCCCTCGTCATCCGCGCAATCATCATAATTATCACGGAGCCTTGCAGCCACCACAGGGCCTGGGTCCTCCTCCACCGACGCCGCCTCCACTGAGACAGGGCAAGATCATGAACCAACCGCCCTCGGACTCGTCGCCGGGTTATTTCGCGAGATTGATGGGATGGCTGAATCCCTTTGGAGGCTCACAAACGCCACCGCCACCTCCATCCCGGACACGCCCGGACAATATTCGCCAGGAAAGTTTTAATTCCCAACATCCACCAGAACATGGACAACCTTCACAATCTTACGGACCACCGACGTCAGCCTATGGACCACCAGCGCCATCGTATGGTCCTCCGACGGATTCTTACGATGGGTAAGCCATCAATTTCGTACATTGTGTTTTATACTTTTTCTTTTGTTTTCTTTAACCTCACACCTTTGCGGTTCGAGCAAAGCATACAATGCCTTAAGACTCCGTTCAAGAGTCAATCGTAAACGTGATCTTTTAAATCGTATCCCGACACTTAAGCCTCGGGATTTTATAAGCCATAACCTCGGCAGTTTTCGCTTCGTCGGTTCAATTGCACGACGCCCATTTGGTCGTTCCGCGCTTATCAGAAAGACTTATCGTCAAGGTGCTCAAAAGCGTTTTGAATCTGCCGTGAAATAAATCGAGCTAACAGTCTGTGATAAGCTTGCGCGATTGATGAATAACTCGCGAGGAAATGTTACGATAATGAGTATTTGAGAATGAAATTATCGGTGTCTTACTGCGAGATGGAAGAGTAGGCTTGATCCCTTTTTACGTTCCTTTTTTTTTTTAAGAAACATGAAGGATGAATTGAATCAACGTAAACTGGATGCATGCTTTTTTTAAATTTATATTTAGACATGGATCAGGTAGAGGTATTCCACATCCACCGTTGCCTCAGGGTGGTCAAGCCTATCGACCTCCGGAAACGAGAAGTTGCAATCCTTGCAACCAGGTACCTTGGATGCCTCTCTATAATGGTGTAAACGCGGTGGAATCGCGTTACGCAGCCGAATCTACAATCGTCTCAACATCCGAATCCACGTTGAGCAAACATCAGGCTAATACTGGAACGAACGTCTATACTGCGCCCCCATTTTCACAAGGAGTAAAAACTCCGGATTTCAGTTACGGTCCTCCATCGTTGTCCTCAGTTCTCGAACCGAATCATCAAGCATCGTCGCCTTCGGTTCAATTGAACAACAATAATAATAATCGCTATAATCAAAATTTTAATTATCCTGTACCGGAATTTGTGTCACCTTTCACCGGCCCTATTCCAAATCCTCATTTGTATCCCGGTGCAATGCCGCCGTTATTCAGAGCCAAGCCGTTCGACTCGCAACCTCAGGGTACCTCTTTTCAGCCTGCACCAAATCCGTCCTTCAATCGCCCCGATGCGTTCCCTATTGAGGGAGGAATCGAAAGTGGTAATTTAAATAGTGGAGCAAGCTTAGAGGGATTTACTTCGCTAACAACTTCCTCCGATCCAAACGGTTTCTTCCGCGGATCACAGGAACATAACTTAAATAGACAATCATCTCAGAATCCTTCAACCGATCATCATCAAAATCCATCATCCCATTCCGGTGCCAGTGAAGATTACGTTGATGAGTTACCACCTGGAGCTGAAACTGTTCCATCCGGTCCTGACGATCAGTTTCCACCCTCTAGTTCTCTCGATGAAAATCACCCCAACGATAATGGCGCCGCTAATTCCAACTATCGGCATACCCTACATTCCTCCACAAATAATGATGCAAAGTTGGTTACGTCATCTATCACTTTTGGCTCTGGGCAATCGGAGCCAGTGGGGCAAGAAGGCTCTTCAGGAATTCTAGGGACGAATTTACAAAATGTTAAACAACCAACGAGTTATGGAACCCAGGTATCCTCGGACGGTCAACACGTGATTCATTATGAACAATCACCTGTTATTGACTTGAGCTCGATTGACGAGGATAATGAGAGCCATAAAAATTCCAATGACTCGAGTGCCTCGTCGTCATCGTCGAACGGCGCACTTGAAGATCCTCCTGAGATACTTCAGAACCCGGATGGTACTTTTGGAATAACGGCTCCCTGGTCGATCGAGGATTCACCGAAAATTAATTGGCCCCCAGATGATGGAATTAGCACCACAATCGCGTCGTTTGATACAACCTTATATCCAAGAGAATCGTCAACTGAAAGTGGTTTAAGGTTGAAATTTGAGGATTTCGGGGTTTCCAGCACGAATATTCCGGTGTTATCTTCCACCGAGCAAGATAATAAATTTCATTTTACTCGATATTCGAACTACTCCTCGTCGAAAACTCCTGACCAGCAAGGAGAAGTTGATCAAGATTCGAGGAATGTCAATCAAACGCTTCAGCAGAACGTTGACCACCAGTTGGGCGAAAAGATTGAAGAACACCAACGACAACCGGAAGTTCCTCACAGTCCAGAAAAAAAAGAACAACCTGCAGTGAGTCCTTATCCTGGTTTGGTAAAATTCAAGGATAGCGACGGTTACGGCTTTAGCCTTCCGGATCTTCCATCAGGATTCACTAGCGAGAGACCTTCTACTCAACCAGAGCAAAGTAAAAATATTCAGAAATCGGAAAAAGAGTCTAACGGAAATCCGAATAAAGCTCCTTCGAATCCTTATTCCGGTCTAATAAGGTTTGAAGATAATAAAAGTTATGGGTTCAAACTTCCAAACCCTCCTCCAGGATCATCCGGCGAGGAACCTTTCCTCAAAGCTCTCATGAAGTCTTACAACAATTTCAAAAAAGACGGAGCACAAGACAGCAGTCAAGGAACTGGGAGCCGGGGATCTTGGTTCGATCCACGAAGTATTCGTCTCGGTGCTCCATTCATGCCCTCTCGAGGTAATTCCCAAAATGCACAGAGTTCCGAAGATGGAAAAACAAGGTCAGGGAGTCGGCAGCAAGGAGCTAAAAAAAATAAGCAGGTGTGACATTCTTTTTCATAGAGCAATCGAAGAACTTTTTTTCTATAAATAAAAATATCATTGAAACACCCACTGATTTCAGGTACAAATAATAATCCCTTATACCTCACAATACACTCCTGAACCGTTCCATCCACTCCGGGAGGAGGATTGGAGCTCAAAAACTTCTCCTAGCCAATCACAGGGCCGAAAAGTACCAATTTTCGATACAAATAATGAATACGTTGCTCAGGAATCGCAAAGGGTCAAAGAACAAGTTCAGCAGGTATTTCAATCGTTGAAGAATAATTCGTCACGAGCAAAGGAAATGGCGGGACAGTCGAATGGAGCAAAGGCTAATAATTCAATCGATGTATTGAGGCTTCAGAAAAATATAGACAACTGGACTATACAGGTAATATTTGTAACGCTCGATTCATCGGTAAAAGTATAGGATATGATGAAATCACGTTAAACGTTTATTTGCTCGATAATTACGTAATTAACGGCTCCCCTGATGCTTCATGTCGTTTTCTCGGTGCATCGATTAGCATGATATTAACAATTTATTGCCGATGAACTCTAAGCAGCGATAATAAACATTTATAAAATAATTCTGGGATTTAATAGAAAAAAAAATCTTATTTACTGCATAACATTTAAAAGAATAAAGAGAACAAAGTGTTATGAGAAACTTGATGCAAGCCGAAGTAGTTCATATAGCTTATAATGAATTATATTCGAGTCTAGGCAAAGAGAATATTATAATATAATGAACTCGATAAGAGCGAGATATACTATTAGGAGAATTGTGCGTGCGAATCGCACCGTCGATTCTTCGGAGGCTTTTTTTTCTCTCTCGTTGATTAGTGAACGGCTAGACACGGAAATAATCGTCAGTGAAGGTGCCGTCAGCGTTTGCAATATAACGCGAGGGAAAAATGAATAAAAATGGAATGAAAAGAATCGCGAGAGCATCGAATAAAGAGAGGGAGTAGAAGATGGTGCGAACGTGTGGTGAAATGAGCTAAAGAGGCACGTAGGCATCGAGTGCAAACGAGGCATGTGGCACGACGAACATTCGTTTAATATGCGACTTTTACCGTGACTCGGTATACGCGTTACGACGCGAAGTTTCGCCCGCGGAGAAAAGAAAAACTTCCAGAAGACTATAAAGCACGCGTATTTAAACCGACAACGTTTTTTCACCTCTCTCTCTCTCTCTCTCGCTTCAAGTATACATCAATCTATATCCTATCGTTTTTAAATTTCATTTTAATTTTATTTCTCTTTATTCTTAACTTTATGTTATGCCATTATATTTTATGCTATTTTATCTACTTATTTTATTTTATACGTCTCTTTCTCTCTCTTCCTTTTTATTTCTCTCAACGTTAAATCGCCTTGCAGGAATATTCCCGAAGTATGACAGCCAGCACGGCAATTCTGCCAAAGTTTTCTCGTCCCTATCTCTCCCCGTCGAAAAAAATTCCTGATGAATATTTGACGACCACAGAACCAGTTGTTACGTCCACAACAGAGGACAAAAGTAGAGAAATCGGAAGTCGACTTTTCGGTTTTAGTTTCAATGATCTCGAGCACGAGGGCTCGGCTAGTGATCAGATTGATGTTGCTCAGGTTCAGGTAAAAATATGTTTTTTTCATATTTATTCATATATAAATTTAAACGAAAGATTGCACCTATTATTATTATTATTATTATTATTACT
>JABMBV010003302.1:0-11084 GCA_018906735.1 Mesochorus sp. PSUC_FEM 10030011 | reverse complement strand
TACTGTAGAAACCTCAAAAATGGGCTATTTTCGCGATTGTTTTTTTTTTTTTCGAGAATTTTCACTATAAATTATTGAGATACAATGGATCTTATGAAATAAATATATCCTTTAAATACACGAAAAACAACTAATTTTATTTATTTTTTACATTTATTGTAACTTAAAAATAACATGAAAAAATTAAGTGGTCGCGACCTGCTTTGATGTTTTCTTGGAGACGGCGCATCTTAAACTATAAAATCGAATTACTTTGGGTCATCAGTAACTATAGCGTATATTAACAGATTTTTATATTTTGAAAAAAAAATGTATATATAAAATATAATACAATGTATGCTCATGTCAAGTTAATATAATCCAAAGAAATAAGTAATTTAATGAAGTTGTGTAAGGAAAACTAAGATTCTGACCATAATTTATTTCGGATACTTCCCAATAATTTCTACAGTTTCAAACATGTAAAAATTCATGAGCAGTTCCAAATTTCAAATTTAAACAATCCTGTTCGTTTCGTGTTAAATGAAGTTTAAAGAATGATAAAAATTCTTACAGTTTTATGCTGTAAAACTTCATTTCATTAACTTTTCACAGTTTAGACACATTACTTTTTACTTCAAAATTTATTGAAATGTAATATTATTCTGCCAAGTCCTAGAAAATATGTAAGAAACTGTAAGTTTTAATGAAAACCGGATAAAATTTTACAATAAAATTTTCTCCATACGCAAGACTTCTTACTTGATCAGTTTTGAGACTGAAAACTCTCAGGAGAAATCAAACTCCCAAGGTGTTCGCCAGTCTCATATAGACCGCAAACGTGAACATCTTACCTCAAGTGTACATACGACCAACTCGCGACAGATGCTGTATTTCGACACCCATGCAAAATCCGTTGAGACGAAATTCGCTCCTTTGTGTATACACGTCACGATATTGCACCGGTGGATTTAAGCGCCCTCGTATACATGGGGTGGAACACCATCACGTGATGTATATACACGTCCGAAAGTCAATTGCTAGATCGTGGTTGACCAAAATGACGAAACAAAACTTGCAAGTCATTCGCTAACTACAGCATCGCGTCGTCGGATACTTCTTGTATTACAGTGACTCTCTCCTATATATACCAAGAGACTTTGTGTAAACTCTGAGAGAGCGAGAGACCCAGTTTTCAATGGGTTTCCTATGCAGATTCGTTACCAAAGTTTCGGTTGATATATAGTTGTCGGTCATAATGTTTTGAAACATTGAAGCTTTAAATGTTTGTTTATCCAAGTTATTCACCATAAATCGTTTTGAATGGTTTTTCTATGGTAATAACGTAGACATAGACACTAAGAAACACTGCGGAATATCCGTAAAAATCAATGAACCATAATGTCACTAAACCTTTGATCGTGATAAAAAAAAATCGTGAAAATCCAGAATAAATATTTCTTCATATTTTTCTTTCGAGTGCACGACCGAGAAACATTTTTTTCTCGGTTAAACCAATACATAAATCAATTAGCAAATTAAATCAGTTTCAATTTCGGTTTTTCTTTTTATTTTCTTTGTACGTCTTTAATCAGTATTTGCATAAAAAAAAGGATCCTTTTGTCTTTAATCATCGATGTCTCAGCCAATAATGATCGCAAAGGAATCTTAAGGGAAGGTTAAGAAATTTTCTTTTTCTACTTCTCGCATGAGTTTGAAAAAAAATATGAAATAATGGCTTATTACAGTTTTTTTAATAACCTATAACCGATTAACAGTTATTAATGATCGGGTCAATTATATTATCTATTTAATGGTTTTTCTTACCTGTAACTTTGGACGGTATATGATAACTTTAGATACAAGTAGACAAATAAAAACGGCTACGCTGCTGAGAACTATAACCCAATAAGACAATTTATTTCTCATTGGTGAGATAAATGGGCCAGTAGAAAATATCCTCAAGAACTTTATTTTATCTTTCGTCAACTCAACTATATATTTACATAGTTTAATTTACTCTTGATTAATCTTGAACAAATCTCGTAGCAAGTTTCGGTACTTACTAATGTTACCCTCAAAAAGTTCGAAGATTGCCTATCTTCCCAAATATCTGAAAGAAGCAGCAGAGAAGAAAAGAGAGAAAGAGAGAGAGAGAGAGAGAGGCTGCATACACCATGGAAGTACCAAGGATATATTTTCTATTATCCCTCTTTTACCAAGTTTTATGTATATATATACAGATCCGTGTCTTTTCTACACATTGTTCCAAGAAGCTCGAGATCCACAGAGGGTAAAAGAGAAAAGGTATGGAAAGGGGAGAAAAAAAAATTCCGCTCCGCTCAGCAACGATAGAATCATCGCTGGAAGGAGGTACACAAGTATGTGCCTTTAACGAGCAAACTTTTTACAAATAAATTTTACGAATCAGCGCTATACGTTTTCCTCTCTTCCATGTGTGTCCTCCGTTTGGAAAAACGTTCTGCGTTTGTGCTCGTGTCCGTGTGAACCTTTATTTCTTTTATACATGTGGGCATTGGGCAAGCACGCGCGCTTACCTTGCAGTCGTTTCCGAGAGTGTGTTTCGCTCTCTGTATCCACGAAAGATGCACGTGTGCACATAGAAAAAGAGAGAGAGGAGAGAGAGAGGAGAGAGAAACTTGTACCTTTGCTAGTTTCTCTGGCCCCGATAAACCAACCCGAGAGCGTCTTTGTACGAACTCTCGCTGGACGCTTCCTAATGGGGCACGGGGCGTTATCGTGACTTTTTTTTAAATTGCCACGTGAAACGAAACTAACGGGAAAGGGTGAACGGTGAGTCTAGGCGGACAGAAAATTCTCAAGGTGGAACTCTGAAAAGAAAGCATTTCGACTTTTCTCTCTCTCTTTCTCTTCCACTTCCTCTCTCTTTATTTCTGGTGGCTTTTACACGGATTCGTGCAACATATACTGACGTTGCATTTTCCACGTATTCCATTGAATTTTTCAAGTTTTATGTACATTTGTTGGGCACGAAAAATGTATAATTGCCATGTAGGCAGCATGTATTCAAAATATATCAAAATTGAATAAATAAAAAATTGATAATCATTCATATTCTTCAAACTTCAATAAAAATTTCGTTGTTAATGAAAATTCCATTGGAGCTTTTATATTCAATATTTAAATGCATCCCAAAACCCAGAATTTGCAGATATTTTTCTCGCTAATATGACATAAAGGACAATGAGCGTGAAAAGCTAATAAAATAAACAACGAAATAATCAAGGGAGTGCTATTTCATGCACACCTCGCTCTTATTTTTTTTGTATTTTAATTTCATTTAATCATTTTAATACAAATTCTCATATTGTTATTTCCGCTATACAAATAATGTTCCAGTTTGTATATATATCTATTTGAGCTTGATTTTACGTATCAGTAATCTCGGATTTTATTCCAATCGAGCGAAGTGTACGCCCGCCATCATTTAATCAAATACGGAGTACATTTTCATCGAACGCTCTCGTTAAATCTTACGCATCAATGAGCATCCGTTTGTTCAGAAAAATTGATAATTTTGTTCAAAACGATTGAGAGTACTATTTCTAAACATTTAAATATAAATTTTACCTCAAACATTCTTTAAACAAATTAAATTTTAATATATTTTTATGCGAAATTGATTGATTTTAAAATGAGTTAGATTCGGTCTTTAAAAGGGGAGAAGAGAATTGACTGGGGGATTATATAAAGAGCTTTTATCGATCTACGAATTCTGGGTATAGTTTAACTCAAATATTGACAAAAAAAAAAACAAGTGAGTTGTTAAAACTGATGAAATTTCTTGTTATAGATTAAATTAAATTTTTTTTTGCAAATACATTTTTTTCTCATCATATATGGTTATGTTCGAGTCTCCTCCATCGGGGTCTTTTTTTACCCCAGCGAAAGCTTGTCCCATTTCAACCTGCGATATTGGAAAAAAGCAAAAATGTCACTGTGTACATGTCCCATGGAATATTGGTTCACCCTCAGAGGTTTGTGCTCCGTGCGAGCTGTTTTTACCCTGTGCGCTTCGTGACACGCGGCTCCTTTTTGGCTTGAGTGTTGCCCATTTCGGGATTTTAAAAAAACCGCACGCTGTCTCACACTCGTATATATATCCCTCGCGCGCCCGAAACGTTAACCGTGCATGAACCTACCATGAAATAAGTATTCACAAACCATTTTTCAGTTTTATCCTTTGCAGCAGCTTGTCAGGGGGTAGCGCGTGCTTTTTCTCTCACAGGGAATCTTTACAGTCGTGGAAACAGGGGGTTTATGTGGATGTGCACAAGATGGTGTAAAATGTGCGGTAGATCGTTCTTGTACAGCCATCTTGTGTCACGTATGCGTTTGCACGTACACCCTGTACATATTAGGTGGGGGGAGGGGGTGGTATACACAAATTCGTAATATTTGTAAACCGTGCAGATTGCTGGGAAAGAACTAAGGCATATGAAACTTACAAAAAAAAATTCATATGAAAATTAGTATATTTAATTGTTAAAAAAATATGAACAAATGTATAAATTGAGAACAATTATTGTTGTCTGATAAAAAGTGCATGGTATTGTTTTGTTTTGCATTGAGCTTATGGTGTTTTTAATCATGAAGCTAGAACACTGTTAAAAAGTTTGAGTTTATCTTTTTTTTATATTGAGTAGATAGCGTTTTTATTCAATTTGCGGATTCAATAAACTAAAATAAAAACCATAGACGACTGAGCCTTCATTGAATATTTCATTCATAATTCTACTAGCGATAGATTTTATTTGTATCTAATAAAATTTATCGATGTCGATGTTTTTGGATGAAATGACACTGCTCCCGAAATATTTTTCGAATTTCCGAATTTTCATTAGAATGCGTTGGTGATAAACTTAATTTATAATAAATGAACTTAAATATGTTCCCCGCTACGGTTATAAAATTCAATTATCAATTAGGAGAAAAATATATATAAAATTTTATAGTATGTGCGGCACTACACTATCAAAAATTTAATTTAATATCGCCAATATCGCCTGAAAGTCTGCACGACCGCACATCGCGGCTGTATGTCGGGTTGAATATCTGCAGGAGCACACTGCAAATTCTTTTCATACTATACACATTAAAACACAAATTTCGATCATTTTTCTTATGATCTTTTTGTATATTAAAGAGTTATGGATCTAGACAACGGTAAAAATTTAATATTTTTAAATTTAGTTAATTTTTATCTGACAAATTTTTTTATGACCATAACTTTAAAAAAAAGTATTATGCCCATCCATCATCCGAATCGTAAGTTGTGGTCTCGAGTTCACACAATATGTCAAAAAAATTTCAATTTTTATTTGGTCAAATTTTCCAAGTTTTCTTTTCGTATAAATCTTAAAATTCACCTGTAAAGTATTTTTTTTTCTCGAAGAATACAACGAAATATCAAAAAATTGAAGAAATCGAAATGAAAAATTTTTCAAGCTGTCTGCGTTGGTGTGAATACCTTCATGTGGCAGATTTTTGGAACAGAAACAGTGTCGCCATTTACAATACAATTATCAACGAATTAGTGATGCAGATATTACAGTATTATGCTAACACCGAAAAAGTGGGATAAAGAAGGAACGTTACAGTTTATGATATTGAAACGAGTAAGCGGAAGCGAGAATAATAAACCGACTATGAACGAACGAGCAAAAGAGAGATAGAAAGAGAGTTTGGGTTGTATGTGCAGCATCGGTTGCCCATCGTTATGAGGATATACATATATTGTTAAAAGTAGAAGAAGAGGTAAGTGAGAGTCGAGAAATAGCTGGTTGGCTGCTGATGGGCTTCAAGTATTAAAATTAAACCGTTAAGCCGCGGACGTCAAGGGCGACGAAGCGTTTTTCCCCCTATCTCTTTCTCTCTCTCTCTCTCCCTCTCTCATTCTCTCCCATTTGTGAAAAGTAACTTCTCTAATTTTATCTCAATTCACGTATTCATTTTATACATACGCGGTTCAGGCTTCACACCGACTAAACGCGCAGTTATGAAAGTATTAGTGGTCGTTAAGCTCGAAAATGCTCTTTTATCCTATATATACGATGGCTCGAAACATACCCCGCGCACGCTGATCAGCCATCTGTAACAAAAAATATAAATTTGTTGATGCTCGTCACTATATCATCTGCTGGTATTAGCCGCGCAAACGACTAATCCGTAATTAAAGACAACTCAATCTTTGAGAGGACACTTCAGGCGCTTTCGAGTATGGATGCCTCCAATGCTTTTAATCCTTCTTCTTAAATTAATTAATTAATTGTGCTTTGACTAATTCTAAGACGTTTGGTTTCATGAATTTTCTTTTTTCAAATCAAGTGTCTATATATAACATAAAAAGCAATACTTAAAAATACCCCAAAACATTCTTGTGATAAATACATATATTTTTCCCCCATAAAAATGTAATCATAAATATAATTAAAAATGTATTCATGCACAAAAAAGTAAATGAGAAGAAAGTAAAAAGTACGTGAATTTAAATTTTACGAAAGCAATAGCTGATACCCAGATATGGACCAGAAAATACAAAAAATACAGCCAGGAAGTACAAAATACTTATAACTCTCACGATAATACTCGAATAAGTTTATATAACTAAGCGACAAAGAATTTCTAGTAGGAGCATAAGCTTTATTGCAATAATCCATCCGCCTTTTTGCCTTTTATTATTTTATCCCTCTTGAGCTACCGCGGCCATTACCAAACGAGCAAAGAAGAGATTTAATGTTTCTGTACTGTCGGCGCTAGTACGAAAACGTTAAATAAAATAGATCCAACTCTCATTCCAAGTACACACACACACACACACACGTACACATGATGGGCTCATGGTTCTTCAAAGATTCTACCACGTGGGCGAACGTCCGGGTGCGCGACGCGTCGTAAATTTGCCAGAAATTCACCAGTGCACGAGCCATTAAAAGGGCGATGGGTACGGTGGTCTGGTGGAAGCTCGTAGATCTCATTGGCGGTGTGTGGCACCGCGCGATCGCTTTTCCACGTTTTCTCCCTCTACGCTGTATACCTCGAGATTCTCTCTCGGTGTACTATACTACATGCGCGATTACGTGGGAAAGTTAAGTGTGCGGCGAGAAGCTCACCAAAACTCGATCGTCGAGAAAGGAGCCTTCGATGGGATACAGAATCGTATATACAGATATATACATATAGGCGTTTCGTGTGTTCCTGGCAAGAGCATAAGACTTGTCCAAAGAACCGGGTGAAACCGTGGAGGTTTCACTGACGTGACCGAAATCGTTAAGTACGATACCCCAAAGTATTACAGCAGGCAAACCCTGTGCGACCGTAGCAAGGCTTTTCTGGCAAAACGTAACTGACCCCTGGAGCAAATCTCGTTTAATTCAATGTTTCACTGTGGGAAGAACGATGGATTATTTGATTAGTAGATTTTTACATTGTTTCTGTCGGGTCTCGAATCTTGACTGATATAATTTTAAGGAATACAAATTATCAACAAAAGCTACTATGACTAACATATGAAAAAAAATGTAGTTTAAAATCATTTTAGAGGATGGATTTTGCTTTGAATTGATTATGCCTCGAATTAATTAAGTTCGATGATGTTTTTCCAGTTTCTAAGAATTATTTGTTAATTTTAGATATCATTAATCGAATGGAATAATATAAAATTTGCTCAAAAGCTATGAAAGTTCTAAATGAAATTGGCATTATTATTCGCTACGTTTAAGTTGTAGAAAAGAAATAATAGATTGAATTTTAATCAGTAAATCTTGATATGTTTTTTAATGTTTTTTTTGAGGGGAAGAATTAAGATCTCAACAGCTTCGAGGAATAAAGCGATACAAAACTAGTTCTTGTCGAGGCTCATACAAAATTTAAAGTCCGCTGTCACAGTAAGCTGCGAATTTCATTCTTGCAGAGCCCTATGATAATAATGTCTGAGTGTATTTTGATCAAGTACCGAGTAGTTGCTCTCAACAATGAAATAGCCTTTAATTACCGCTGGCCAAACTCATTTGATTTAAATACCCAACCGAGTAATGCGAGCTCTAGTAAATTATTCCATCGGCATTGTGCATATTTTAATAAATTAATTTTCCCTTTCCGGAAGTTGAAACGCAAAGATATATATGGTACAATGTTCGTAATTAGTTTTGCTGTTGTGGCAATTTATTGAGCTTTCTTTGTGTTTGTCCGTATAAATATATTTGTCCTCTTCCATTTTATCCTTTTTCTTTATACAGTAACGACAAAACTATGAATTCTTATATTTTTATCTCAATCAGGAATTGAAAGCGACTGCCAAAATATGTCGCAATTATATTTTTTCGTTAAAAGATGACATTTTCCGATGTAAAAGTGACAAAAAGTGTCAAATTCTGTAATTTTATGACATTCTATCGAGTTAACATAATATAACGGATTCCATCTGATTTTCATAGATTTTTTTTCTGCCAGAATCGATCACAACACGTATAATTCGATTGAATTATGTTAAAATCTGAAATTTTATACACTTTTTGACATTTTTCAACAGATTTAAATATTCTTTGTCAATTTATGATAGGTGAATTTCCACTAGGGCACCACTGAAATTTTTTAAGGTGTTTCTTTCATTGCAATCTTGATAATTGGACATCACCTTAAATAGGAAATGTTCTAAGGAAGGGATTAAGGTGAAGGAAAAATGGTGTAAACAAGGAAAATGATTGATGAGCTTATAATAAGCCCAAAAGAATTGTGCAAGTAAAACTCCGAATTATTATTTTATTCTTTTGTGAACAAAATTCATTTATTCATTAATTCAACAAATAATTTTATAATTTTGATTAAGTTGCTTGAATGAAGAAAACATTGTACATATAATCGAAAGTTTCAAGAAAGCGAATGTTTCGTGTTTGGTAAATTATCGTAACCAAATACAACGTGTCCATAATTTTTCTGTAACATTTCTTTGAGAGTATGGGCGTGTTCGAGATCGCGAGTTTCGCAAACGACTTTAACGTCAACGGTGAAAACGTCGGACATTATCCAGGCTCGTTCGTGCATTATATCCTTAATCGATACACCGATGGCCGCCAACATTTTACACAGTTCGGCTATACCACCCGGTCGGTCCGAAACCGTAACTGTAAATTTGTGAAGTCTTCCTTCAGCTGCCAAACCTCTCTCGAGACACCTGCCCAATATTGTCGTATCGATATTTCCACCGCACAGTAAAATTACCGCTCTGAAATTATACTTAAATCAGATACCTCGCGTATTAAGTGTAACCGTTAAAAAAAAATAACAACTTTCGAATAAATATTTTTCAAAATGGTCGAGCAACTATCCTTATAATTAGATAAAAATAGAAATTTATAATATTTTATAAATTCGATAAAATTGTTTCATCCGAGGATAAAGAAATTTAATTAAAAATAAATTTTGAAGAGAAATTAAACTTACAAATACGCAAATTCAACGTAACAACTTATGAATTAAATAACCTATTGTTTTTTTTCATTACAATTCATTATTATTTTATTTTTTGGGTAAAATGAAGTACCTCTAAAAAATTTATAACAAAATTAATTGATTTTTTTTTCACGAATTATACAAAAAGAATTTTTTTTTCCTATGTTACGTCTCAAGATTTGATATATTTTTTTAATGTATCCAGAAATAAAAAAAGGAAGGTAACATAAAAAATTATTTTTGAAAATTGTGTTTTTTTTTTAAATTTGATTTGATTTGGATTATTTCGTGGATAGTTTGTGATTTTTGGACTTGGGTGTGGTTGATCCATTAGTACGGTTTATTTACGATTTATTTACGTCCGTGAAATAATTTATTAATAATATTAATATTGCGAATATGTTAAAAAATATATTCTTGCGAATAATACCTTTTTCCTCTAAGCTCGTCAAGTTGTCCGGCAAGAATAGCAGCTAATCCAGTTGCACCTGCACCCTCGACGATGCACTTTTCACGCTCGACCAATTTAAGTATGGCTCTCGCTATCCATTCCTCTTTTACGATAACCATTTTGTCGATGAGAGGATTTGCGGTCGCGAAAGCGTTGTAACCAACCATCGGAACGGCGAGACCATCAGCCAGGGTCGAGTCTATCGGAATCAATGTTGGTTTACCGGCTTCTCGGGCTACAGAAAAGCTCGGACATCGCTCGGACTCAACGCCCTGAAAATTCATTTGTTTTCTTTCATAATCCTCTTGTTTATATATTTCAATGAAAAAAAAAGTTATTTTTTAACCCTTGAAAGCTTGGTGCCAACCCATACGTTATTATCTCAATATTTATGGATCTTGACTATTTAATAAGTCGTTTTAGTGTATTTAGATCGTTTTTTTTTTTCATTTTTCAATCACTCTGCTGATGGAAGTACGTAAAAAAACGTAAAAAATTACGCTTTTTGTTTCGGAAAAAATTCATTTTTTAAACATCTATTCGACATTTATAATTGTATTAGGTTAATAAATTTATCCAAAATATATTCTTCAAACATATTCTTCAGAAGTAAAATTTTGTAAAAGTAGAATAGTATGGAAACCATTGATCGGTTAAACCAACCAATTGTTTACTGGATGACTAACGATTATGACGACACGAGGATGAAGTGTTTTTAATGCTGTAGCCACACCGGCGACAAGCCCACCGCCACCGACCGGTACAATAACCGCGTCAATATCTTGCACCTGTTCAAAAATCTCCAGACCCAGAGTACCCTGTCCTGCCATTATATCCGGATGATCGTATCTGCACAGTGCAATCAGAACTTAAAAAAAAAACTTTTCAGAATTCATTGAAACTTTAATTTAATTAAATAATTACTAGAGAAATGGAAAGTTTAATTTTTTTATTTCTTCACAGCCAAAATTTCGTTCGAGGCGAAATTATACCTTAAAAATTAAAAAAAAATGAAAAAACGAAACCTTAGATTCAACATGTCTCGGAAAAATTGCTGCAGTGTCATTTTGTAATACTTTCCAATAAAAGTTTGTAGCAATATCCATAAGTATATGCTCAATATTGATACGCTGTGTATCAGATTCAATTTGTGCAAGAAAAT
>JABMBV010003291.1:0-11084 GCA_018906735.1 Mesochorus sp. PSUC_FEM 10030011 | reverse complement strand
TATTGATGAATGTCTGTGAAAATATAAAATTTTTCAAAAAAATTTGAAAAAGTATGAAACTATTACTATACTATTACTACTAATATCTTATACATATTGTATTTTTGAATAAAACTTGATATACATATTTCAATGTAGATTTTCTTTTATTTGTTTTCTCTAAAATTTCTCTAAATTTATTTTTTAATACTTTTCTTCGTCTTAAGAAGAGAATGAGAGCTCTTTTCTTCTTTCATGCCCTTCATCAGTGCTCACGCAACGAGCTGCACTTGTCCTCGTATTTACAATTTGAAAATAGTTTGCGAATGATAAAAGTGTGAAACCCTTTAGTTAAGAATATGTCGATCTCTTCAGAAATTGTTCTCGCCACGTACTTATCGTCGTGTCCGCCTGTTCACACCAGTGGATGCAGCCCTCTTCGGTGACGGATAAAAATTGCTCTGAGAAGACCCAACGCAAAAGAGAGAAAAGTGGAGAGGGCGAAGGAAAACGAACCAAAGGGGCAAAAGGTTTGGAGCTGTTGGAGCCTGGGAGTTTCGACCAGGGTAAAGTGGTACCTAACCCAACGCGACAGTCGGATGCTTCGCTCCGCTGCGGAATTGTTTTATCCTCCGCCGTATTCCGGCGTCTTTCCTTTTTTTCTTTTGTCCGTCTTTCTCTGTCTCTTTGTATCCTTCATTCTCTATCCACCCTTCTCTCACGCTCTTTTGTTCCTCTGGTTTATTCTCGCACGCTCCTCCACCTTACTCTCCAGAAGAGAACGATTTCGTTTCCGATGCTCGTTTTTCTCGTCTACTTCGCCTGGCGGTGTGTCCCCATCTCCACACGTTCTCTCTTGCCTCTACTCCTCGAACAACGAAAGGATGAAGCTTGCGGAAAAGGGTAGAAGGTGCGCAAAACGAAAACGTGCGTCTATCTTTTCAACAGATATATACGTATAGTGTTCGTTGTGTACAGTGCAAACGCCGAGACCGCACACGATCGTTGCCGGATTGTAGTACACTAACAAAGTCAAATCAATGCTTTTTTTTGCCCTAGAGGAAAGGAATTTGTTCGAGTAAAATTGATTATATTACGTACCAGCAATCAATAATACGAATCGATACAGTTTTATCTAATATAAGAGACACCGATTAACAGATGTGACGTATGATTACAAGGATATCAGAAAAAAAGTAAGCTGGAAGTTTAGCTTTTACCACATCCATAAAAAATCGATAGTTTATTTAACATAAATCCAGTCTAGTTTAATTATTTATTTATAATTAAAAAATGTATTTAAGTGAAAAGATGCTTTTTTTTTTATAGATTGCAAGCAATTTATGACAGAAAAAATCTTTACTGTAGCGGTATACAAATATAGGGACGCTGATATACAAGTAATCTCGTTTTGAAGCCCCAACAACATAACATGTAATGATCATGCCTTACACTACTACCTTGCATAAAATTATCCACACCATAAAATATACATATACAATGCAAATACATTATATACAAATACGCTTTAAATGTAACGTACTTTCGTGTTCAGGCGCGCTCACTCTCTGGCTCTATACCGAAGATCTCTCTTGAGCTTAATCGAGCCTGCACAAGTTGTCGTGCATCATCTTGGGTCTCGCCACCACCGGAGAGAGATCTATCTCTCGCTCAAAGGTCCTTAACCGTTCGCTTTGCCGATATTCGCTACAGTGTAACTGTGCACTATACTCATCACTGTATGTAATATATGTATATAGTATATAAAATAAATATTGTATGACATAGACATGAGGTATTCGTTGCTGAATTGGCCTGAATATCTGACAATCAAAATCTGTGAAACGTTACTGCAGGTTTATAAAATAATTTATAGTCTTTTGATGTTGAGGGCAATTCAAATATAAATAAACTTCCGATTTCATTGGATTTTAAAGCCTTATTAGAACAATTATCGAAAAGTTCATGAAAAAATTAACTATACGATTTTGTTTTTAATATTTCGTATATGATATATTGTCAACGAAAGCAAGGAACTCGATCGTAGATTGTTTTTCTTTTTTTAGAATATTCTTCAATCATCCGGAAAGAAAAATTTTGCCAAAGTTTTAACCGATTCTGTAGCGATCATGCTTTATCCGTGATCAGGTCGGTTATTCGCAGAATTCCCTATAGACACGGTAAATAACCAAAGGTTAGCGAGCTTAAACATGTATACGCTAACGTTACAAAATGCCTATGTATAAGCATAAGATGATGCAGAAGGTACGAGGTATTTATATAGAGCACCAAGTCATATACTATATATAGTAAGCAATATAATATATACACTGTGTAGAGTACTCTTCGGTATGGTCTCTTTGGTATACACATCGTTATTGCACGAACTCTCCAGCCAGCGTAACTCGATACTTCACGTCGACATCCGTCGTGACCCGAATAACGATATGTATCGGACATTCTATTTCAAATTGATCCAACTTACGAGCTTACCATTACTTTTTTTGTTCTAACCAACCATAATACATTGTAAATAATCTCAGGGGGGGGGGAGTTATGCATCCAATGGTAAATTTTTTTTTTTTTGATTAATGAAACAGTTATTGTTGGTTAATCGAATAAGGTGGAACATTTTTTTAATTAAATGCATTTGTGATCACGATTTTAATGAAGTTGAATCAATTTTAAATGGTTTCCGTCAAGAAGACTATGGACAATCTGATACGTCTCGACTACTACATATCTGTATAGAATGACCACACATTTTACTGTATACATTTCATATTTCATTTCATACTGTGCAGTTATAATGATAACGGAAAATATATTAAATGTACAGTAGAAGTTATGTGCAGTGACGGTGCAATGCACCAATGTCGTTGAATGAAGCAAAATGACCTACAATGTCCCGAGCTGCAGTTTGCCGTCAGTTGGCAGGGCTATTCGTCGTGTTTGTCATATTTCAAAAACTTTGTCCCTCTTTAGTTTCAATACACACCGATATATGGATCCGATGCACTCATCGGACTTTTTGTCTTTCTATATAGCGCTGTATCATATTGGCAGCACATTCTCGTAAGAGTTTTTGGTCCTTCACAATACCGCGATATTTGTTTACTTTTTTTGCACAATGATTCTCCTTGTTTACCACCCTTTCTGGTCTATAAACGGGATATACAGGAAAGTACCGCGTATGTTGAAAAGATATCACCCGCGGTCTCTCTTCTTTCGTTCCTTCGCTCTAGATACTCTCTATTTTCTGCCTCATTCTTATCTAGTGCTCTATACTGTTTACTTGGATCGAGGGATATTGCACCGTATATGCAGTCGCATGTGAGATTCTTGAACGGGTACTTTTCATGAACGGATCTTTCGTGCCTGAGGGGAACATGTATAAAACGATATGGGGAAGGTATCGCGAAGAATGAGTAACCCAGGACAGTTCCGGGTTCATATACATATGGACGATCACGTCCGAGACAATACAACTTGAAACTCTTATTATATACTCTTATTTCCCCATTCTCTTTGTGGTCTGGAAGAGTCGACGACATCAGTGCATGGAAGGACCATTCTGTATATCCTTTACATACGAGTCTGTCTGTCCGTCTGCAGTATATACAGACGATATATACCGACGTTTATTACGGGGATCCCACGCGCGTTTATATATACATGTGCAATATATATATATACACATATATAAATGCACAAGTATGAGCTCGTTGCAAGACATGCTTTACGATTTGTCATACAGAAACTCGTCTGTCGTGTACACTGCACGAAGGAGTGCGACATTAGCGTGGCATCGGTAATACACTCTCGGAGGTATACCTTACGGAGAGAAGAATATCTCTCTGTTTTCCTTTAGTTTATTTTTTGTTTCTCGCGCTTCCATCTTTTTATTCTTCTTATTCTTGTTCTCCTCCTCACTCTCTTAACTGCTTTATCTCCTGAGGCACGCTCCGTTTGAGCTATTGCAGTATATAGCGTTTAAGCGAGCGCAAGGGTGGACTGGAGAAAATTTGTTCTGCGCCATTTTCCCCACGAGATTTTTCATCTCCCACAGAATGGCTTTTTTTCGCTTCCTTTATTTTCAAGTATTCCATTACAACGAACCTTTATTTCATACGATACAGTGGGCTTAGCACATTCACGCTAGGTATATATTTGTGATTTATCGATATTATACGAATATCTTTTTTACACATTCAAACTTTTATGTTTTGTATATGTAAGTAGAATGGAATTCTATGGAAATTAAGTTCTTATTTCTTAAGCAGCATCAAGGATGATACTAATGCGTAAGTTGTTTCTCAAGAGATGCCGGAGGATTTTTTTGTTCGTTTAATCTTAATAGCATTTTTGCTCTTTGTATACGCTTTGTTGAAAAGTTTTTTCTTTCCTCAATGCATATACTATGAGAAGCTCGATATTAAAAATATTTAATCTCTTTTATATCATACGAAACGAATGTAGAATAATGATTTGTTGTATATAATTTTATTTACTTTCTTTTGCCTTTCTTTTCCTTGCCATTTTCCGACAATTATTTTTACTGTAAAATATATCTTGCAACTTATATTGCCTCAATCTTTGGCAGCATAAAAGGTGGCAATAAAAAATAAAGAAAAAAAAACATCATATTCTTTCAACAAACATTTTGTAAATTATAAAAAACATCTAATATAATATTACTTTACGAATACCGAATCTATTACGCTAAGTACAATAATAATAAAGAATTCAAATGTAATAATAATAGAGTGTTTATATACGTTGTACAATTCGATTCATTATTTTTATACTAAAAACGTTATAACTTCAAAGAGAATTTTGTATGAAATATTATTCTATCAAAAATAGAATGGAAAAAATATATTGACTATGGCTTTGGAAAACATGAATACAAATTTGTAGGGTTTGTTTTTAATATCATAGGAACTTATAAGTCACGCTAACTATACCTTTTGATTATTTTCATTTCGAAATGAGCCTGCAACAGGGACTTAATGAAATGACGTAAGCTTTCTTGTTCTTTTTTTGACCGATACACATCAATTACCGCCATATCTAGCGCATTAGCGTCAAAAAAGCGCGTCGTTGGCCTTCAATTAAAACATTAATATTACATTACCCTGTAATGTTCAAGTGTGAGGTCTCTTTGTCATGGAAACACCGCATAAGATACGATATCAAATCGTGCGTTAGTTTCCGTGACTCGAGACATTATTTTGTCATAAAGGGTCCAATGGTTTTCCCAAATTTTGTATAGAAATATATTATCCTCGTGCATGATTATCTTATTCTATCAATCATCATCCACGTGTAATACGTATATGAAAAAAACTTATCGAATGAAAAAATCAACAAAGTGTTAATACACTTGGAATATTTGAGGTAATACTTTTATAAATTGCCCATGATCATTCTCAGGCGATAAAATATTGGTGATTTTTTTTTACTTGGATTTCGATAAAAAGAACTTATAATATTCAACATCATGTGATATCAAGAGACGAAATTGTTATTGATAATTTTTCGACTATACTCCTATTCTTGTTAAGTAATAAATTCAAGGAATTTCAAAAGATTATAACCTGTACGCATATAAAAATATCAAATACAAGTTCATTGAAGTGATTGAGAAAAATAACCGATTCGAAGATGAATCTCTAAAGATCAAACAAAACATGGATTATGTTAAATGTCAAATGTCTATCGACTGAGATTCGGGTGAAAAAAAATGATCAGATAATCGAATATATCTCAAGGTTGAGAAAGAATCAGGTATTCACAAGATCTCGGGGGTATTATAACTGAATATATTTCTTCTGGGAATAAGTTGAGATTCTGTGATAACCCAGATACTGGGCGGTCTGAGATTGTGTTTAATGGTCACCAACTTGAGAGATTCTCTTCGTCTCTAGAGTCAAAGAGAGCAAAGTCTGACGTTGCGAATCGTCGTGAAGAGGAGGACAAGGAAGAAGAGAAAAAAAGGACGAGAATGGAGAATAAGAAGAAGAAGAAAACGACAAGAACGTGCGGCTGCAAAGACGTGGGAGTGCCCATCGGCAACGGGAGTTACGGCTTTCTCGGGCGTCATTCGTTACTGTTACAGTCCGCGCACTGCCGTGGTATCTCTCGTCTGCTCTTACTTTTATTCTCTCTCTCTCTCTCATTTTTTTACTCTCTTTTTGTATCCCCGCCGCGCTTTTTTCTTTTCTCCCGTCTGTCTGTCTGTCGACCTTCTGCCCTGGTCGACCGGTCCGACCTCCACGAAGGTCCAGACCCTCACACTTCCGACGACCACATGCTTATATGTATACACGATACCGGATGTCACTGTTAAATGCGCTTGCGCGTCACAATAAGACCGAGAACTTGGATGTTCTATCTGGCCATAGCATTGCCACTGTGGGGTTCTTGAGCCAAGGTTTCACTTTTTTTCAGTAGTACTTCTCTTCGACGACTCGTTATTATATGAATAAAGAAACGAGATGTCTGGACGCCCACATACTGTAGCTCGCAGCTTCAGAACAAATTTCAAAATAACTAAAATTTATTCGTTCCAGCACGGATGAAGGAATCAAAATCGATTAACTGATACACATAAAATGTAATATATATTACTGGATTATTGAATCGATGTGCGGTTTTTATTTACCCAACGTACAATAGACTTCATACTACTCGTTTATTAGTCTGGATGTTCATAATTGAAATTAGAATCGAATTATGAAATGATTTAAAATTTTTTGAAAATTATTCTTCAATAGCATGGGTTTCCTAATGATATTCTATCGTTAAATTTTTTTAAAATATATATATTCAATCTAAAACACAATAATACAACTCGAATGTACAGCTTCATAATCTTGAAAAAATTTCCGCTCGCTAAATGCCGACGTTGTCTGTAATATCCAAGGATTCATTATCCTTCTTCCTCTGTGCCTCACTTTCATTTCCGCTTACGAGGTACACTGACGAAGTGAGCTTCTTGGTAATTGGAAGAAGAGAATCTGTTCACTCAAGAGATAAGCCAGAATTTCAAGATTCTGCCATTTGTGATCCTCCTATGATTATATATTGATCCTAATGGCCCTTCTCTTTACCTAATCCTTCTTAACTTAATAATTTGAATGGAAAAAAGGCAATTTAATCATGCCTAAAAGTTAATGTAGTTCGGTTGAGTGGCTTCAATCGTTCGCGAGAATCTTTCCCTATACGCGTTTTTATGGTTATTACATCTTGTTTATTGTATAAAATCTTGATTACAGAGACTAGATCGGTGAGCAACTTAGATTAATCGTTAAAAAAAAAATTAATAGAAATGAATGTTTAAAATTTTTGAAATTTCGTGCTTCATCTTTCTTTGTATTTGAAAAATGGCTTGGTTACGTTTGTCAACAAAAAATTAACGTCATAAAAGTTGGTATGAATTCTTATTGCTTTCATGCTAGTTTTTTTCTACGCAAGAAATCGGCGAATTGAGTATGAATGCTTTTAAAGTCGAAGTACGAGATTGAGAGAAATAGAACACCTCTGGTAGCCAGACACATTCGTCATTCTCATTCGGAAGCTGTGGAGAAAAGGGATAGAACAGAAGGATTAGGATTCGTCTGGGTTTCTCGCGCGTATTTGTTCACCGGGATCTAGTCTTTTGTAGTTTGTGTAGGACGTGTATGTACACTGAGATATAAATCTTCCGACAATAGTCGGTCAACTTTTGGTCCAGCATGTTCAGACCAATATTATTTGACAAAATGTACAAGATATATTAAGGAGACACTTGCGACTTCATCATAATCATATGTATAAAATAAAGGCAAAATCATCAGATGCATTTTTTGAAAAAAATTTTTTGAAACTTTGCGCGAATTTTCTTAAGCCTTATATCATAATGTATAAAAAATGAACTTTATGCATATTTAATATTTTACGGTAACATCTACAGTATTTATAATCATTAATAGCAGTAGGTAAATTTTAGTATTAATTAAGGGGGGGTCCTGCTTTATAGAGTCAAAAATATCAATTTTTTTTACGCTAAATCTTTTACGTAAATTCATCATATATGAATATTTTACCATAAAAAAAATAATTTTGTGATATTCAAATATACTTGAAACTATAACAAAAATTGGCTATGGTGAGTTATTTCATCCTACCCGAAAAAAATTCCCGAAAAACATTGGTTTTAGGTCTTGTAACGCAGGATCGCCCTTTTAAGTAGCAATGGAATTCTCGTAGCAGAGTTCTCAATCGAATCTTTATATTCTTTCTTAACGATTATATAGATACAAAGCCGATCATGGCGATGTGTTACTTGGCTCCAATGTATACATAATCTATTGTGTTTATTGGTGCGAAGTAATCGCCTTCGACACGATCGACATCGAGAGAGAGAGAGAGAGATAGAGAAGGAAATTGAGAAATGGGAAGAGATAGAGGGAGTGAGAGAGAGAGAGCAAGGAACATTGAGCAGCAATGGAGACGAACGGTAGCGCAGGTATACATACAAGTGGCTGTCCATGCAATGTGTGTATGAAGGAGCATCGAGGCCATATGGGACGCACACCAGATTGAGCCGCTTAGCATAAGGAAACGCTGTAGACCAACGGGAGGATTAGCTGTTCAATGTTACGCGTCTCCAACTGCTATATGTGTATATCTGCTGATGTGGTCCTTTACCCGAGGTGACGTTGCTGTTTGTTCTCTCTCTCTCCCTCCCTCTCTCTCTCCAATCTCAATCGCCACCTTCCCACTATAGTCGATTTCTATCCTTGGCGCAGGATTATACGTTACTAGCATCATGCCGAACGAGATAGCCTCGAGGTAGTTTGAAGACATCGAGGAGTATAGACAGCCAATATATCAATTATTATTCAGTTTAGTCAGAGTCCTCAAACGTTAAAACTTAACTTTGCGAAGTCAAACAGTCATTCGGTGTTGTTTGACACGATAAAATTGTCATGACGATTTAATATTTCATGAAGTGACCGTAGAAAGTATCAAAATATAAAGAGCGTTTATAATATTATAATTATTATCTGTATTGTTATAATTTAGAAATCAACACAGAAAGTTCATGTCAGATGATTTTTGTATCATTTTACAATACCCAATCAATATTAACGGATACGATTTGTGGTAAACGACGCCATTGTTAATCGATACTGTATATACATGTATGTGCTTCTGGACCATAGATCATCTGTATAGAAATCGGATTATATTTTATCGATTAGATCCTTTGTCGTGCCACGAGGCGAGAGAGCGATCCTACCCGGGACAAGGGTCTCAATTGGACGGTGCCGCGGAATTTGCATGCCGCCGGCTTCGCCTCCAGTCGAAGGAATCTTGACCACGATCCTCGAAGATATTTTGCTCTCTTCTGTAGTCTCATACTACTATGTAAGATGTCTTCTCACAAGCTATAAACCGAACACTGCCGCATTTCACGACGTGTAATAGAGGCGCATCTTTGGCCGGTTTGTGGAACAAGCGAATGAAACAAAAGAATATCGTGATGACGTGTAGATTTACGACACGTATATCTAAATTTGTTGGAACGAAAAAGGTAAAAGTATGTTGACTCGTGACTGTTGCATTCTAATAATTGGTTTCATCCTTCCGTTATACTGATATTATGCCTGATAAAAAAAATTTAATCATTCCGGATATGCAAGTTCCAGCAAGACGTTTACCGGCTACTATTCACCGCATGAAATTTTCTCCTGAACAGGTTCAAATTCAGTCGGACGATCGAAATATCTTGCGATCTTGGCGTTTGCCCCTCATGCCTCTTTCGGGCATTCGGGAACACGTTCATGGCAACGTTTGCCGTCAGGCAACCGGAAGTGCGACCTCTATCACGAACTATAATAATAGCGCCGGAAGTCAAGATTGAATTGGCTGAGAATCACAATGTTCGTGTGTTGCGTGACTACCAGGCATTTCATCCTCCCATCGACCAAATATCATTTTTTTTTGGACTTACTCCTCATGGTATTTTTTTACTTTTGTCATTTCTGTGTAATGTACATTGGTGATTCAATTATTCCATCTTCTTCAATCGGAGTTTTCGAGACGAGTATTCGAATTGAAGAAATATTGACTAGAGAAATTAAAGTTTGAGAAATAAATTTAGAAAATATCGATTAACTTGTGGCTATTAACTTAATAATCGATTATCTTCAAGATGAATCTCGCATCTTTTAATACTCCTCATTTTCTGAGAAATCTATCGAATTTTGATTGAAAAGTTTATATGATAATACAATAATACGTGAAATCCCATACTGTATATTTTACTGATCCCACCATATTCGCCTCGAATCTTTATCGCAGCGCAGCTTATTATCATTTTTCGTTTATCTAAATTTTCATTTTATCGTATTGGTTGAGTGATGCAAACGCATATTGAAAAAGTAGGAACGTATTTTAGAAAAGTCTACAGCGCCTCACTTTTCTTTTTCACAGCATCCTGTTTAGAGTTTATTTACAGTGTCGCTGAGACGCAGCATCCGCCGGAAGCTCAGTAGGTCGAATTTATATAGGAAGAGAAATACATAAGGACTGCTTCCTTCCGTGGGACTTGACTCACGACGTTCTTGGGCTCTAATGGCACCAGTTCTGACTTCCCCGAAGGGTATGTTGAGTCTCTTTCACTCTTCACGCTCCCTTTCGCTGCAACTAACTCTCATACTCAAGCCACCCAGTTCTTGTGCGCCCATCAAGGCCTCAGTATTTTCTGCTATGTATAAGTACGCCTTATACTGAAATCATAGCGAAGAGAAACCTGATCTTTTTCCACAGCCCCTTTGCCCTAATGAAAAGATTTCGCTCATTCTCTTTTTTCCTCTCCCTCCCTTTTTTTTCTCTCGCCCTCTTACTCACTCTCTCCGTCTCTTTTTCATCATAGAGTGAAGCGACTCTCCTCGTTCTCCATTTGCTTCTCTATGCACGATGCTTTCTATGCCTTTTGTAAGATTCTCACTCTTTTCTGGTTATGCTTCTGCTAACTCTAAAAGATTTTCTCTCTTATCCCTCTTCTACTTAGAACGGTTTCGTCTTGCTTTTCATTATTAACATATATATAT
>JABMBV010003280.1:0-11085 GCA_018906735.1 Mesochorus sp. PSUC_FEM 10030011 | reverse complement strand
ATATAGTATATATATATTTTTTTTTATGTATATACTATATATATATACATGCCCTCATCACCTCGATGCTGGCACTCGGTTGTACACAACTTTTCTTTTTATAATGGCCCGGCATTCCGGGAGTAGCCCGAGGCGAATATATATATATATGTGCGCATATATACATATAGATCAAAAGCAAAAGCGAGGGAAAATTAAAAAGGGGTAAAAGCGTAACACGAGCGATGGGGCGGGGCTCTCGACTCTCGCGCGAAAGATTTTTCGCCCAGGCTCGTTCTCAATCAAATTATAAACCTTTTACGTTAAATCGTGCGCGCACACGTTCTTGTGCACCGCGAGTATATGCGCTATTCCTACACGTCATCTCTCGCGTACTATATACAAAAGGGAAAGTTGTTTTCACACCCTTCCTTCCTTCCTTCCTTCCTTCCTTCCCTTTCCCGTTGTTATTGACCGACCTCGTGTCCCAGTGACTGTTTCACGGGTCAACAACAAACATGCATCGCCGGTTTTTGATACAGCATACGAGAGCTTTATGTCTCTCGTGAAAAATAACTTGAGAATCCGCGAAGTGAAAGGGTGAAAAAGAGTCGCTGGATATACGTATATATAGGGCGGCCCGAATTGAATTGAAATTTGTTTACATTTCGTGGTAAAGAGTAACCTGATTTAGTAGAGCATCGAGCATTGCTACACTGAGAAAAAAATTGTAATTGAAACAAAAGGATTCAGCATTGACTTGATAAAAGTAAAATGGTGAAAGTTATCAAACTAACGAAGTAACGAATAAATCCGATAAAAAGATCACTTGGATCAAATGATGCTATGATTAAATTTTACAGTAGCAACTTATATTGGCATAAGTTCAATTTAAATCATTAAATTGCATTTGTAAGTGCAATTTGATAAATATATCATTTTGCATCAACTTTATATTGATTAAATGTAAGATGTTTTCAAATAAATGTTTGATCAAAACAATCACATACATTTTCTATTTTATATATTCACGTATAAAAAATAATCAAAAGAATGCTGTTCGAACTTAATTTCTATGCTATGAGTAACTTAACAATTTTTTACTTAATATGCATCTTAGGACAATTAAATATTTCATCGTCAATTTAGCAACCAATTTTATTGAATTAATGAAACATGATAAATTGAAGCAATGTAAATATCCATTGAAGCAAGTAAACGAAGCAAGAATAATTTTGTGTCAGTAGTTTACTTGAATCAATTGAACATGTAATGACTTTTTTATAAGATAATATTTTGTATCAAGTAAACGGATTCAAGACTAAATGATTTTTTTCCAAATTAAATATTCCGTTGATATAATCGTATACAAAATATATACAAGAATAAAACATGACTTTCGTTCGACTGCTCTGTTCATTTGTATCCATTACACAATTATTCAAAACAATTCCGTTAATCTATTGGATCATTAATTTGTTTTTTTTTCCGAAAAAAAATCCATACTTTTACTCTAACAAAAAATGTTCTCGAAACGTAAATATTAAAATTATCAAATTAATGAAATAATGGATAGATCTAATAAAAATATTACTTGAGTCTAATGAAAATTACAATGAAATCTTACTGCTGAAACTTTTATAGTTCAATCATCTGTATGTAGTCTTTTTAATAGAATATTAATTTACATCCAACACTAAAAATTCAAGCCTAAATAATTTTTTTCGGAATACAATATTGTATGGGTTAAATTGCATATATTCTTCAATTAATTAAATATATAGTTGAATTAATAAAACATTCCAATATTATTGTGTTTTTGAAAACAATATTAGTGTTGTTGAACTACACATTTATTTACTTCAATTACAAACATCAAATAAAATATCTGCCAATAACATTAATGTTATTGAATCAATGATTTTTTTTCCCAGTATAGTTATGCGTGAATATCCGCACTTTACGCTTATATTTCCAGTGTTATCCCTTAGGACTGGCAATAAAGCTCAAAGAAGATAACGAAAATAAATATTCTTATATACTTTTCCCCGTGCGTCTTTCTCGCAGGGCAAAATCTCAAAGTTCTCGAGCTCACGGTGTGTGTGTGTGTATGCAAGCCGCAGAAAGCCCCGGAGGTAAAATAAATTTATTCGCACTGTTCGTGCGGCGTGCAACGAAAAAGATAAATGCCAAGATTGCGCACATAGAATTTACTGTGCTGTTGAGTTATTAAAGCTCGAATGAAATAAATTATTTTGCGACAAAGGAACCGAAATTAGAGAAAAAAAAAGAAAAAAGAAAATCGTGCGGCGCGGGAGTTATTCGGAAGACAAATCTTTGGAAATGTCCACTGGGCCCGGAATAATCTCGTTGCTTCGAAAAATTCAATTTTCCTCTTCAACACAGAAACGACAGTGGCGTGGGTACGCGCCGCGCCAAGTCACAATCTCTCATTTCTTTTTTGGCCCCCGAGATAAAAAGCACCGGCCCGGGTTCCGTCAAACGAGCTTTTCCTCGCAATCACGATCGTGAAAATGCGATTATAATAATGAGAAAATATTCTTCTCTCGTCTATGTGTATATTATGAACTAAGAGGGAAAACGCGATCCTTAATGACTCCCATTTTGCAAGGAACTCTATTCGATTGAAAAAAAATTACGAGCTGTTTTATTCATACAGCAATTCCTGTACCTCGACATCAAACAATTATTTTCTAATTAGATATAAATGATTAATTTGAAAAAAGAAAAAAATACATTTAACAATACAAGTGAATGCGAAAAAAGGGGAAAAAAGCATTCATGCTGTTAAAGGTCTGCGAAATTATTTGCGTCTCGATCATCTCGATATATTGAATAATAGAATTTTATAACGCATCTATCGTAATACTCGATTCCACATAATGCATTCTCGGTCGTGGTCTCTTCCGTATATATGTATATATATAAGTTCCCTTTTGCCAGAGTATATTCAGAGGAAAAGAGATGATCGAGCGTCAAGCTGCTGGTGGCCTGGTAGCTAAAATGCTATTTTACGAGAGCCGACAGCTTACTTCCAAGTGTCCACTTTCATCGAACACTGAGTGGAAGAAGATTCGAGAGCTACTTCGTAGATGGTATAAATATGTATATATATATATAGGGCGCATATCTGAAGCTTTCCCGTGACAAGGACAACCAACATCAGGGTCTACGTAGTAGTTTTCATTTTTTTTTCACTCCTTCTCTTTTGCTCCGAGAGTTTACGACCTTCCATCAGGAAAGGAAAAGATGAACGAGATCGTTCCGTTCACAAAAATCTTTGTCGACTTTAGCGTTTCGTATATATGTACATTTATGATACAGTCAATGGGTACTGTTGCGTGTACGATTTGCTGGAAAGCAAATTTGTTACGTTCACTTTGGCTTCAATAGTGGAAGCGTAACGATAATATAGAAAATAATTTTGTTGAAATAACCAAATATGCTTTGACTCAAACGATTGTGCAATGAAATACGTTCAACAGCAGATTTGGTTAAATAAACACTAAATTAATTACTTCAATTGATTATTTCCTTGTGTTAAAAAATCTCAGATTATATGAACAAATATAAAATAATATCAACGAAATTCATGTCAACCAAATACATTTGGCAGACTCAACCATTTTGATTGAAATTTTTTAAATTAAAAAAAAAAAACATATGATTTTTATTGATTTAGTTACAAAGTTTTCGTAATAATTTATGACGCTTGCATCTGCTGTCTGTTTTTTGTTCAAATAGTAACTAAATAGACATATATCTTAAATATTTTTTATTGAATGAGAAAAATACTTTGAATCGAGAGTGAAAAAAAAATCATTTGCAAATTTGTTACACCGGCCATCAATACTGCTTTCCAGGCTTTTATAAAAAAAAACTATGGTTGGACATTAATATTCAACTCTTTTTTAGTTTTTACTTGAGGATATAATTTTTACCCATCCAGATATAGGCGTGGCCGTTGAAGGGCTAAACTGGTAAACTCAATGAAAACTCGTTTTGATATTATACATCCGTGACTCGTTAAATCACTTGCCTATCGCGCCTTGGGACAAAGATTATTTTAGTCCACACTGCGAGGAAAAAAAAGAGCTTCATCATAACTAAATTGGCGAACATGGACGGCGAAACAAATTTTTTATTCGTACCGCAAAATATGAGATTTGTTGAAACAGCATTCAGTTGTAGAAAACATAAAATAACTTTATCAACTGAATATCAATTCAATGAAACATATAATTCGTTGGACTGATGAAACATTTATTTCATTACCTGATTTTTTTCTCAGTACATATGTACCGAATGCATTCCACGCTCGTAGGAAATTTTAATTAACGCAATTGCATTTGGAATTTGTTGTTGTTTAAAACTGATGAAAGTTTTGATTAATTTTAACTGAGAAAAATAAATTATGACACATGCAAAACAACGAATCAAAGTTCGAACTATTTATTTTAAAAACAAACCAAATTCTTGAGTCGTATATGATAGTATTTTAGATTATTCGAGATTATTCGAGATTACGAAACATAAATATGTTCCATGGATATAATTCTTAATTTTTTTAATAAATCTATCGATTAAAATTCCTTATTTAAATGTTCATTGATATTGTTTTAATCTTTATTTATTTATTTTTTTAAATATGTATGTGAATTTTTTTTGTCGTGCTTTTCGAATTCAAAGAAATCATACTTTTATAAAAAAATGTTATGATTATGATAATGCTACAATTAAAATAAAATTAGTTTTTTCTAAAAGTTTATGGATATTTTTTTTATCATTGCATTTATTATATTTGTCATTTACATTTTTAAAATTCTATTGATATTTTGACATAATTAATGAAATATCTATGTTTATTTAGTGCCTGTTACAATTTGTTTTTTTTTTTTCAGTGGAGATAATAACTCAATTTTAATTAGTTTGAAGCAATGAGAGTTTTTGAGTGTATTTTATTGTTGAAAACAACAGCCGCAATCGTCGTCATTAAAAAGTAATTAAATATTTAAAGTTACTGAAATTCTATCTGGCACCATTTTCTTTTTTTTCCTTTAAATACCGGCTCGTATGGGACCAGGTAGTTAGTGAAGCATCGATCTCTAAAGTGAGTCAATCGTGTTTGAAAAAGTATTTGTTGATTTTGGAAAAAAGATACAGACGATAGAAAAAAAATGAAGCTCGCAATCATTCTTTGCACCGTTACTTTAGTCGCGGTATGTAAACGTTGTTATTAATTACATTTATTAATGATGATAAATAATCAATAACCTTTTTATAAATGAATACATTTTTATCAATTGCATTATTTCAAAAACATTTAGGCTAAAAGCGTCAATTTGACTGATAGCCATGTGAATTCAATGTTTGAGAAGTCCCACCGATGGATCAAAATAATTGAAAACGATTTCAATGATATGATTACAAATATCAACAAAAAATTCACAATGTACGAGATTGAGATACGTAACCAGATGTGGGAAAAGTTATTATGGCTTGGATCCGACGTTTTCAAAGTAAGTTAATAGCTGTGCACAATTTGTGCACGAATAAAAAATAATAGAGATTTAAACTTCTGGGATCAGAATTAAAAACTTTGCTGCTCTTTGCTGTAACTTGAAAATATCCTCATTTTACAAAATTACTATTTTTTTAGTACGTTTTTGTTTAATTGTAAGAACTTTTTCTCTATAGAGGATTTTTTTAAAATTCAAAATAAAATTATTTTATTATTTCATCAGTAATTTTGTAATTTAAGGAGTTTTAATAGAGCTTGTCTTTGAAGAGATCAGGGGAGAAATTCTATGGTTTTCTAGCGGAGCGCCAACTTCTAAACACTCATTTTTCAAGATAGAAAAGAGTATTTATTATAAATAATAGACCTTCACTTTTAGGCAATTATAAATATAACATGTATTATCAATATTCTTTATTTTATTAATAAACGTATGATATAAAATGGCCAATACAAGCGGCAACCGCGTTTTAAATTTTTCGTTTTTAACGTTGCGTCTAGTGGTCAGATTGCACTATTGGATAGACTTTTTGTCCATCTAAACTCAAAACTGTAAACCATGTCATCAAGTTGCCTATAGTTTATGCCCGGATTTTTCACAATAAATATCGATGATGAACGTGCGGAAACGGTGGAAAGGCAGATGGGTAACGGAAGCCGTTTATAATAACAAACTATTTTACAATAATCGTGAACGTGTCCGTTCATTTATATATTTTTTATTTGTAAGCATTATTTCAATTATAATGAATCGAATAATAGTTTGTGCCATTTGATCGTGTGTTGAAACGCTTAATTTAAAAAATTTATTTCTCAGTAAATACGTGATAAATCGATCTGAAATTTTGTACGTTAGTATTAATATTATCAATGAACACATGAAAAAAATTTCAAAATTATCTAAGCATTTTCGATAACTGTACCGAAATTCCTTAACCGCAGAGTTCATAAGTATAAGGTTAACAGTGTACGTCATTTTTAAATATAAAAATGTTTCTATGAAATGATATGGTAACGCATAATAGTATTATACTAATGAAAAGTTACGATGTTTTTTTTTAAGTATAACAAATTGTGTCAGAAATGAAGATTTCATTACGTCATTGCACAATATCTGCTAATACCTATGTACCATTAACTAATCCCAATTTTTACAGTCAAGTGATAATAATTGCGATTATTATTACGCTGTATTGGCGGGACAATCGTGGAACAAATTTAACAAAGAGTGCGAGTTGAAGCGATCTGAAATACTCGATAGCTGGAAACTCGAATTACATCATCATCAGGCCAAGTTCAATGGAACAACCAAGTCCTTCAAAGACGCAGTATTGAAATGTACAACTACCGCCTGCATCACTGCGGTTTGTACAAGTTTTTAACATGAACAAACAAAAATGTTTATTGGTTCAATCAGAAATTAAATTATTATATGAAATTTTCTACTTTCTATATGAATCTTTGAGCTCGGTGGTGATTAATATTCTTATTTTATTTTCTAAACGATATCAGGCTATTCAGGATTCATACGCTTCTCAAAGTAAAGTTTACGACGCAGTTATAGACATCTCCAATAAATTTTCTTCGTTGAAGAATAGCGAAGAGCTGGATCAATGTTTAAAGAGTCAGTACGAGCCCTTGATATCAACCTACATCGAGGATATGAACAATTGCCTTCTTGGATTGAAGGTACCTCCAACCGATGAATAAATAACAAAAAAAAATGAATGAAGGATTTGTAAAAAGAATGGCAGTATATTAAATTGATGTAAAAATTGTGAGATTAACAATGTATGATTACGCAAGAGAGTAAATAGAAATAAATTAATGTATTGTTTATAAAGAATATTTGGACTATTTTTTACGTATGTCATTACCCTATTCATTATTTCGGTTATTGTCCGCTGGTGACAGTCTACTGTTGTTTTATAAAAAGCATTTTCCAATGTTATTTTGAAAAAATATTACTTGAATCGTCATTTTTTTATATCTTTTTTGGTGAAAAATCATGGAGCCCTTAAAAAAATTTCGAAACGGTAATCAAAAAGTTTGACTGTACTTTGGAAATCTTAGAGTAATAAATATTAAAACCATTGAAAACCATAACATATTCTCTAGCTAAATCTTTTAGACCATCAAGTAATCCATCTGATAATAAAAGCAATTACAAAACTACTGAGTAGTTTAACCAAATCTTTTAAACTATAAAAAAGCTCGACTAATCATTAAAAATAATAAAAATAACTATAGAAGAAACTATAGAAAAAACCATAGAAGAAACTGAACCTGAACTTAAAGAGCTGAAACTTTAAAATAATTGTGTAGTTGAAGTAGACATTAATAATTGTATTGTGCAACGCCTGGACTTTAAATCCCATGAACGAGCTTAAATGGATCTTGGAAACTGTCGATTGATCCAGATAAATCATAAACACCACGAAAAAGTCATTTTATATTATATATTATTTTAACTTAATTTTCTTTATGTTATGTTTGTATTATTTCTTGTGTTGTACTATTTTTTTACTTTTATTATTTTATTGCACTATTGTACTGTAATTTTTAGCCTACAGCTTTTGCTATGGCTTAATAAACTTTATCTATCTATTCTATTTCTATGTCTATTTCTCAACATAATACAATTTACTTTCTTAAAGAGGTTCTGGATGATTTTACAAAATCAAGCCAAATTATTAAAAAAATTAATAGTGTATTGTACACATTTTAAACAATTTCACTGCCAAATTTTAATTCAATTAATCATGTATTTCAGTACATATTGAGTTTCAAAGATTGCAACTTTTCTATGTAAAAAGGGAAAAATATGGCAAAACATACATAAAAAATGAACTGATGAATGAATGAAAAAATGAATTAATTTTTTGCATATATGTAAGTAGGAAATCAATTGATCAAATTTTGAAAAAAACCCTTTATCGACTACAGTTTGCAAACATTGTTTATTCTTAAAAAATAATAATCAAAGTCATTTTATTTCACAAGTACTATTAAAAAATTTTATCGCATCGATTGCAATATTTAAAATTCAATACCAATGGTAAAATTCTTTAAAAACAATTGATATTCGGTTTTTTAAAACAAAGTGTCTTTTCAACCATTCAGAACCTTGAAATCAATTTTCTCAACGTAATAAAATTAATTTTGTTATCTTTTCGAACGATACGTTTTTAGAAACATATTGGACCTTGGGCATTGGCGAGAGATATTATACATTTTTTTAGTAATGAACACGCTATTATATATTTTTTCAATTAAATAATTAAATTCATAATATCGTAACAATTGCAATAATTAAAATAAAAAAATAATTGAAATTGTTCTAAAATAGAAAAATAATTTAAATTCTAATATTTTAATAATTTATGAATAATCAAAATAAATGAAATACTCAATTTTTTTTTGGTAATAAAGACGCTGTTACGCTTTTTTTTAATTACATGGAAAATTCGAATATTGTAATAACTTTTAAATATCTAAAATAATTGAAGATGTACATATTTTTTTGGAAATTAACACGCTGTTATATATTTTTTAATTAAATAATCAAATTTAAATATCTTAACCATTGTAATAATTGAATAATTGATAAATTGGAATTGATCTAAATATTTATAATAATTGAAATTCTAATGTTTTTTCGTAATTGAGACGCTGATATATATTTACGAATTGAATAATTGAAATTCGAATGTATTAATATTTATGAATAATTAAAATCAATGAAATACTCATTTTTTTGGTAATTAAGATGCTGTTACGCATTTTATAATTAAATAATTGAAATGCCATCATTTTAAGTATTTATAAATAATTAAAATAATGAAGAATATTTTTTTTTTCGTAATTGAGGCTGGTATGCATTTTTTTATAACAAAGTACAAACATTCCAAGACAATTTTGAAAAAAAAATCTTTTTTTTCGCTAAGTGACCTAGTTGTAGTGTGTTCAGTGCCTAGTGTGCGTGTGTACAGTATCGATTCTCCAATAATCTAATATTCTAAAGATAAAAATTGTTGAAAAAAATATTTGTTCTTACCTTTCGATCGGATCGACGGCGTAACCGTCGATGGATTTGAGACTCATACACCAATTAATAACAAAGGGACGGTAGTCGAACCCTCTATAAACTATCGGTTAAGAAACAATGAAATTCTACACCGTGAAACTATTTCATAATTATCCGACAATATTGAAATGTTATCAATTCTCGTGTGGACTATGAACAAATTGCAACAAAGCACTTTTAACTATTTTTAACGAATATTCATTAAAAAAAACCTATTTTAACCCTTCGAGGACCGACATGATGTCATGTAAGAAACAATCCAAATACATAAAAATGAAATTAACAAATTTGGTTAATTTTTTTTTTTAATGTTCCAAAAATCTTAATGAGGTTATTATCGAAAGAAAAATTGAGAAAGTTGCCCGGAAAATTAAAAGATTCGGAAAAAACTGAAAGTCTCTTTTTTATATTAATTTTTTTTATAAACTCAAGACCATAATTTACATTTATTTAATTAAAAGTTGTAAAAAAAAAAATTCTGAATAATTACAAAGGAAAAACGGAAAATTTGAAGAAACTTTAAAAATCATCATTTTTATACGTACTCTCGATCGTAATTCATAAATTCATAAAAAGGTCATAAGCAAATTTATTAAAATTTGAACGGGATAACGGTGGTTTGGAAATTGTGCAAATTTTTGAAATCCCGGCCCTCTAAGGGTTGACGATCTATTACATCGATCGAATAAAATGGAAACATCGTCGTATATCGTTTTTTGCATAACGAATACGAATAAAAAAGGATACATACTGTTACCAGTCATGCTGACACACGGATTATTCATAATGGAGAAATTGATGAGATTCGTCAGACTACCGAGATGCGACATCTCGTTGAGATCGGTTATATTGTTGTTGGCGAGCGTGAGAGTCTCCAACGATGTTGGCAAATATCGTTCGCATTGCCTGAGCGTTATTATACGATTGTTGTGCAAAAATAATTCCTGTTGAAAAAACAAAAACATAAACAATGCATTTTTACGCTCAAGAATATACTTTTGAATTATTATAAAAAATGTAATATCTATTGTACAGACTTTTAAATTTCTCAGGAATGAAATGTCGGATATATGACTTATGCTGTTCTCGGATAAATCCAGATGTTCCAGTTTGGTATTTGTGTGTAGATGTTCGATCGACTGTACGAAAAATAACGAAAAATAGCACAATATTAGGTATGGAAAATAGATTTTTTTTATTTATTTACTGCGAGAATGCTTTTTCGTTTTTGTTTTATTCAATTCTCGATTTAATTTCTCATTCAATTCTTCATTCAATTCTTAATGGAATTCTTAATTGAATTTTTTATTTCATTATTAATTTAATAATTAATTAAATAAATACTTCATTAATTAAAATATTTACGTTTTTAATTATTTTTTTTACTATTTTTTCCTCATGTATGACTACTCGGATTATCCCCCTTCCACACAATTAAATTATTAATTTAATGATTAATTGAATTATTTATTAAATTATT